>LUCH01005349.1:26356-40906 GCA_013368495.1 Paragonimus heterotremus | reverse complement strand
CGAGAGTCTAGTGCAACCCACTTGTCCACTACATGTTTCAAATAGTAGTTAGGTTTTCTCACCCGGGTCGAAACGGGTAATTTGTCCATTAATGGTTCTTGAAGAGCGTTCATTACAATCTGCTCGCTCAAATACCAGGTAGGTATCTTGCGTTTACAAGTGTATGACCTCTGGGCAAATGCCAAAACGAAATCGGCACGCATAACAGCATGTCCTAAGTCAAAGTTGCTGTTCCAAAATGCACAACCATCTTTACCAGAATGGCGTCTTCTGTAACTGACTGCTAAATGACCGAATTGTGTCCACGGCTGAGAAGCACAGGGACGTCTCCGTGTAGCAGAATGCCTATTCTTGTGTTGAAACGCGGTGATCAGAATAAAATGACCTTGAGATATGCAAAGCTGCAACAACCCCTCGACAATGTCAGTGTGTTGTGCCCGGAAATTGAATATACTTCCCAGTCACTTCTCCTCCATAGAAAGATAACCAAGTTGAGCGTTCAAGTTGCTTGTCAGTATGATGATACCAGACTGTTTATTCTGTTTCAGAGGGTATATGAGAGCCTCACATAACGCACCTTTGGTAGCATCCAAACACATGCGCTGAAGCGTACTCCGATAGAATAGGTGTACAACGTTTCCCCGATTTGCATTAACAGACTTTAACCAATGCACATTATCACCATTACAGAGAATAATACATCAATGGTTGTTATTGATGCATAGCTTTCATACAATGATGAGTAAAAAGACAACCCTGTAAAGGAAGAGGGAGGAGAAAAAGGAAAGGGGGCTCAACTGTCAAAATTAGCTAAGCCTACGTCCAACCATTCAGCATCAAGCTGCGGACACCTTGAAAACGAACAAGTGAGTTGTAAGTGAAACTAAGACGTCATTAGCAAGATAGCTTCCTTACGGCTCTCACTGCACAGACAACTCAGTCAAACAAGCACAACATCCACGTCACTGAACCCGACTGGCTGCCACCTCATCAAAAGCCTTCAGCCACCGACTCTGTGAGTCACGAGGGTCCCAGCCCGGGAGGCGAGCTCCACCTACGGTGACTAACCCTTTGATGAACGCTTCACTGTTCATCCCTAGGTGATCATCTATTTACCTCGCACCTTAGGCTGGTCGGCTGCAGCATCAGCAGTGTTCGGTGTGGCAAACAACTAGCTAGCATCCATAGTACATGACAACAATCTAAGTCTGTGTAAACGTATAGATTGAACAAAACAAACAGCTTGGAAATCGCTACCAAATACCAGCATTCCCGCCTATTCATTGCTTATCCGTTGGTGCCACCCGGTGCGAACGATCGAACACAGATATCGATGGTCAAATACTCGAATACTCTACCTAGAGGGTCCATGTTTCGCTGCCGTTAAGTGATGCAGTTATCAATGTCGCCAAATATACGCGACCCTTAAGCCTCAGAGAGATATATCTCTATCGCCAGAAGTGTCTTAGATTGGCAAATACCGCCTTAGCCTTGCATGCGTGAGGGTATACTTCATTTCCTACACCTCCGCGCCGCCCATGCAATTTCCCCAGTACACAGATCGACCAACAACTTCTATACCTTTATTACCTAACATTACATCTACATAATCACAACAACTTTGCAGAAGCACTTTGCAATTTGAGGCCGCAAAGCGCATTCCAAAGTGCTTGAAACAGCGAGGAATAGCGTCTAGCGTTGTTGTGTTGCACGAAAGTTGTCAAACGCCAATACCTTGCCGTCAGTATAACCAAGATCAGTCAGTCTCTCATCAGATAGAAAGTACAAGTTGGCACCCTGAGTGTCGCAAACAGTCCTCCATTATTTCGTTCTTAACGAAATTAAATAAAACCGGTGAAAGTAGACAGCCTTGACGTACGCCGCTCGTGATGCTGAAACCACTACAGCCCACCATAAACCCTAACCTGAACCGAAGTATGGAAATAAGGCGCAAGCAGTATGTTCACATAAGTGGTAAGTACACCACTGCGTTTAAGTGACTCTAAGAGTGCAGTTCGATCAAGCGAACCTTTACGGTCGACAAATATAGTAATTGTTGCTCAGTGGTATACATGACATTGCATCAAAATTTAGTGATGAGTAAAAATTTGATCAATACATCCACGTACAAGGCGAAACTCCACTTGTTCTTCCATAACGTCCACCTCGGACCTGTATAATGGGCGCCAGAACCCTAGTAACAACTGGAGTTGAGTTAACTCCTCTCTGGTTTTCACGAAAATCCGTGATCCCTTCTTTAAATATAGGGAGAGAGCCGCCGTCGTCCACGTAAGTTCAAACAACTGCGTCAAGGCCTCTGCTAACACCTTCGTACCTTAATTGTAGTGTCGCCACGAAATTATCTGGGCCAACTAATTTCATTGCGTTTGAGAGTCCAAATGCAATTGCGTATCTCTGATTTAGTGGGTGGTGTTACATTTCCAGGTTGCGACTGTAGCGGTGGAAGCAAGAGGTCAGTTAAATTTACCCACAATGTTCAGCCAAGTGTTTTAACCTTCTGGATTTGGAAGGAATGTGCGCCGTCTGCTTCGCCGATAGCCTTATTGACAGTAGGACTCGTTGCATTAGGAGTATTGATAAGCTTGAAGAGTTTATTATTCCATAGGGCAAGAGCGGTTTCCATTTCCTTATCTTTCTCCGTCGGTCAAGCCTCACCAACGGCGATCAGGCTACGTTTTAGGATCCTATCGATATCCCCCAAACTTGTTATGTGAATTTCCAGGAGGAATGTTGCGTTTGACATCCAACAACCCTACGGAGCTCAGTGAAATTCAGTGTTCGTTTAACCCACCAAACACTGTGCTGTATGCTGGTATCTGCTTCATGACAGGTCTGTGGGATTTGGATTCAGCGGCTACTAGGATCTTCACAGCAGAAACAGCTAAGCCTGCGTTCCAGGCTAGTTTAGTACTTATGCTGTATCGACGGCCCGCGCCGTCTTGCAATTCAGACGAGAGTCCAAATTTCAATCAGCAACAGCAGCGTGGCACTGGGTTCAAGTGCGTGATGCGCGAAAGACTATAGGCGTTATAGGTTGTTGTGATGTGGTTAAAAGGTGTAACGACGAGTGCGGCTGCGAACGCGACAGCCCTCTCAAATTGGTGAGAAATAAACGTACTTAGAGCGCATCATAAGCGAAGAAACGGCGAATGCACTAAACGCAAGTAGACAAATTCAATCGTGTGCGGATTGTTCGTAACAACTAGCGGCTCGCACTGCCTGATTAACAATATTCCTTTCCAGAAATGGATTATGATGGTTTGCTACCATTTGTGTTACTTGGCTTTGTTCATCTAGTGTGTGACGATCTTGTTTCCGCAAATCAAACATACTGCGAATCGGCTTACGAAGAGGAATGTAATACCGCGCTGGAAACCCGAAGTAATGATGCATCAAGATAGCAGACGTTGGTGAAGAACCTCGAACCAAGATGAAGGAACTGCCTCTTGGTCGATCCATATAAATACATAAAGACTGAGAATTGTGAGCTTAAACGTGAGTGTACTGATGAAACAAAGATATCGCCTTAACGTTCGGCGCACCGTCATAATGGGTATGACTTCCAACAAGAGCAATAGATAGGACAGTTCTCTAGGGTTTGTACGAAAAGCAGATTGGGGGTAACCAATCAAATGTCCATTTAACGAATGAGAGATTAATGGAAGCTATCGTGTGATGTAAGCTCCTAAATATCAGCCAACACATCGACCAAAGTGCAAGCAATAGTAGGGAACGAAATCCATAGTTGTAAACAGGCTCACCGATTGATTGGGGTGAGTAAGATACTTCCCGACTAAACAAGCCGAAGGGGGCAATTAGTCATTGAGCCCATCTGGAGACACAAGGTAAAAGGCAGCAAGTGAAGTGTGGCGTTCGGGAGTAATCAACGGTCCATGATCAGTATTCCAATTAGTGCGCCCTTTTGGTGAAGTTCACCACCTATCCAGGATGTTCAATGCACCCCGAGTTGAGCTGCAAGGGAACCAGCCTAGCGGTTCAACGATTTTCAGAAGAGGCGGATCTTACGTGGTAGATCCGACCACCCAGGAAATCCAACGCTAACAGCACTGTTAAGACGCCCATTTCAACATATCCGAAGTAGATGGCGGAATTGGTTCACATGTCCTTCGAGTGACGTCCAGCCATGCAAGGCGTCTGATGCACATTCCGTAACCATTGGGGCCGGAGAACACTACGGTGGTTCGTGCGCCCTTCTCGGGATGAATCCATGGTTAGCGGGTACTGGAGAAGTCTGCGTGCCGTAGGCACGTAACACTGTTCGGGAGCCTATGTGCTCTAGTTGTGAGAATCTGAACCCCTTGTTGGTGGGGGTAATATACATCAGGTCGTAACACCATTAAAGAGCCTGTGTGGTATTTAATGAAAAGCGACTGTCGAACCACGAGTCCACCACGCTATGATGACAATATCGTTCATTGCCTGACTACTAATTTGTCAGGCGAATCTGCTCATTTCGCGGTTACTATTCACGTGGACAGCTAAAACCTGATCTGCAGCCTGAGGAAGTGCCCCGACGCGTTGACCTGGACCACTAAATTACTCGGAGGATAGTATTTTCATTTCATACAGTCGAGTGTTGTGATGCACACAAGGTTACGTGTAGAGTGTCTGACCCAGCCTGGACAAGAATGGTTATGGTTGTGAACACAGAACTGTGATCGTGTGTCAGTTGACCGATGATGTCACAGAGCCGCCACCGGTTCGCAAGTGCGTGGTAACTGGAGCAGGGAGATGAAACCATAAGAATAACGGAATTTGCGGCATGAACACATTTCGTACACCCCACAAACACATATGCAGCTCTTAAAAACAAAACGAACGAACAATTAGCCAATGATAAGAAAACTGCCAATGATTTTCTAAAAGCAGCTACAGCCTGGCCAGTAAAATCAATCGGGAGTAGCGTCCGTCATATTTTGAGACTTTCATCGCAGTTTTCATGTCATTTATATTTACTATACATATAGGCCACCTGCCAGTTGTTCGAATTAACACTCTTCGTCTCCGTGCGTCTTGTATTCTGCCTCCACCTGATCGTTGTTATCATAACCTAACTGTAGTAACACCCATCGCAGTACACTAGACGGACCGAATTCAATCGAAATTGTCATTCCAGAGGAAACTTATCTAACCTACACCGAATCTAGTGTGGTGGAATCTGCTACGAACAAATAACATGAGTCAGTGTATATAGCTCTATTGCATTGTCTGTTCACGTCGCTTCACCACAAAGCATTAAACGTTGGAGACATGCAACAGAGGCTTGTGATCAGCGATTATCGAAGTAGAGCAGTTTGACGCAGTCGTACGTCACATACACGCAAAACAATAGAGCTACCATTGCTGTGTATCTGTCCAAAGCTGAGGGTCTACCGATCCACAGCGCAGAACTCCGTTGATTGGTGCACAGCCATGGCCTGGTTGTTTCAATGATTGGAGCGGCCGACAGGTTATACAACCATCTAACGCCGTTAAAATTCGTTGAAAAAAGTTACCACACCACAGTTGATACAAATAAAGTGAGTTTCAAGCATCTCAATTGATTCGCATCATCATTGCGAATATAAGAAACTGAATCAACGTTGATTCAGACTCGTACCAGTCTGTTATCAAAAACTGTTCCACTTACACGACCAACGCCTTCGTTCCCAGGAACAGCAGGCAAAGGCGGCTTGATTGCATATACACCTTGTATAGTGTTAATGTCGGAGGGATGAACAGGAGCGGCACACATTTTTACGAGCACTTCATCATCTTCCAACGTCTTGGGAGTGCGTTCGGTGAGTGACAAAACATTCTCCGGCTCCCCATAGCTGGGGTAAATTAAGGCCTTCGATGACACTAACCGGTGACCGACAGAGAACGCTGAAAACCCGCGGCGGCGAACCACGCCAAGCATGTTGACCTAGGAATCAAATAACCGCCTTTCCGACACAAGGCTATTCAGTAGTTTAAAAGTTCCCTACATTCAACAGCTGTGGTCAGGTCACACGACTAGCGGCGATCACCAGAAAGTGCCCAGTTTTTTGCAGTTGTATGTTCCAGAATCCCCACGGCCCAGTGATAAACGCAGAAGACAAAACTTCACTTCATTGCATAACGAAAGAATTTTGTGCTTTGACGGTGAGGTGGTCAGTTGGTTCTTTTGACGTAGAAGGGAGAATCGACCTCTACCCTGCACCCTGCTCAGCAGAAGCTAGAGTCATCGCAACTGGTGTCATGAAATTTTCCGTTACCGCTGTAAATACCAAATTACAATTATCAAGCTGTCGATCCTGTAGCGACTTGGAGATAACCCCGGTCTACCTGCTGTACGATGTGTAAAATTCTTCCCATGCTCATAGTTCACACTGTACACAGGATTGTAAGGAGTGCTGTCCACCGTCTGCTTGCCTAATGTGATCGCGTTTGTTTGTTTACATACTTGTTGGTTCATGCGCGCCAATGGCACCATATACGCATTTCCGGTTTGCTCGCGCGCCCAACAGTCAAATGCTCAACCTCTTTAGTTACCTTCGCGTATCGGTGTCGTTTAGCGCCGACCGAGACCTATTGCAAATGTCGTATAATGTACGTTCAGTCTCCAGCAATTATTTGTACTCTCATTTTGCGTCTGGTATTCAATTTCAGTTTTAAACTTCAGTTCCGATTTCAACTCCAGGACTTGATGGAGGCCTGTGTCTGCTGACGTCCTGGTGCTTCACCGGCGTGATCTGGAGACTGACCTGACTGCATTTTCTGTCGATGCGCTTGCGTTCGGTAGCGCTCTAAGTGAAGGGATAAAAGAAACAGATGAAAAATCCTGGTTGCCTTGAAGCACAGGTCATTTTTATTTTATTACAGAGGAGGGAAAAGGTTTTTTCACCACTTATCTAGCTTTGTTTTGAATACATTTGCGCCGGAGGCCTCAACGATCTTTGTAGGATATTTGTTCAACCAGTTGACTACCCGGTTAGTGAAAAGGTTAAATGGAACAGCCAGTCATGATCTTGTTTCCTTGATCGTAAACCTACGTCTAAAACTCTGTCCTGACGTACAACGAACAAACATGCCAGGGTACTTGTGTCGGTGAGGTGGGTAATCTTGAACACTTGAAAAAGGTCACCTCTTACCCACCCGCGTTCGAGTGAGGATAAGTTCGACGAACTTAGTCTGTCTTGGAAGTTTAAACCCTTCATACCCCATATCATACGTATGGAGAGCTTTTGCAATTCTTCGAGGACAACCGTCCTTTTTTAGGTAAAGTGTCCAAGCTTGGGCACGATATTCTAAGTGGGAGCGATTTAAGGCAGAGTATAGTAGAGTGAACACTGCCGGAAATGGGTTGGCGATCGCAGATTCTAGTCGGTATAACGTTCGCCGTGCTTTTGTCGCGGCTGCATCACGCCGGGCAGATGATGCAAACGTGCTAGCAACCTGGATATCTAAATCCCCCGTTCACCGTTTAGTTGCTAATTCGACTGTCCGTTCGTGTGCATCCCTTGCATATCTGGGATAGACTGGGAAGCACTAGTGAGGGTGTGACTTTTGAGAACATTCAGTGGTAAATCCCACCTTAATGTCCATTCGCAAATCATCAGAATGTCCCACTTGAAGGAATCTGAGTCCGACATATTTCCTACCAGCCTTATGTCATGTGCATATAAGTAACATGAGCCGACCAATCTGCCCGTCAAGTCATTTATGTATACCAGGAGGAGCAGGGGGACAAGGATTGACCCTTGAGATATTTCACTTAACGAAGAACCACTGTCCGACAGTACTCTTCTTACTCTCACCCTACCCGACCTTCAAACTAGGAACGTCTGTATCCACCTACAGGTTTTAGGAGAAATTCCAGCTTCTCGTAACTTCTAGCTCAAAAGCCTGTGGTTAACAGAGTCGAAGACTCTCTAGAAATCTAGGTAACACATATCGACCACTCCCCGTCTATCCAGCTTCTCCATGACAATGTCTGAAAACTTCAGCAGGTTAATGAGACATGATCTACCTTTCAGAAAGCTATGCTGGGGCGCTTTGAAGAGTTTCTGCGCGCACACAAATTGACAGATCTCTCTTTATATGCGTTGACACATTTTGCCGACGACACTAGCCAGGCTTACTAGTCTGTAATTTCAGACCTCTGATCGGTTACCATTTTTGAAAATGTGAATTATAGTGAGTTGTTTCCAGTTCCTCACAATTACCCCGGTTTCTAACGTGAGATTAAACAGTTAGGCAAAAGGCGACGCCAGCAACTTGGCCGGAGGTTCCGGGATAGCCGGGCGGATATGGTCGGGTCCTGCGATCTATGTACTGTTTAGTTGATGTACTGCTGGCTCAACTTCGTGGGGCGCAATATCCTGATTCACCGAGGCCGCGCCCACGGTGTTAGAGTGAGGCTCAGGTGCTCCATTGTCTGAGGGGTAACCACTTTGAAACTGTGCCATGAATGCGTCCGCTTTGTCCTGGTCAGCCGTTATAATCTCTTCGTTATAGGAAAATATGGTCTCCAGTTTCTTCCTCAGAGAGAACTTGGATTGAGCATAACTGTTAAACTTCCTAAGGTTCTTTTTAATATCCCGTGCTAAGTTGAGCCCATAGACCAGACGAGAATTCCTTGTTAACTTAGTTGTTTCGTGTCGAGCTTTCCTGTATATCGGAGTTTTTAAACCCCTTCTGTTGAATATATGCCTTAAAGGCCACATATTTGCTTTGAAAACCTCTCCTAGCCCTGGGGTGAACCCATGGCTTCCGACCATTCTCTCTGACTTGTTTCTGATGGACGTTCCCATCTGTAAGAACCCGGAGGTTGTCAGCGTAGTTTGCCCACATACCATTGACGTACCCTACAAAAACTGTTGGCTTGCAATTCATTCTATCAGCTACCACCATCAGTTTTTTGTGGTTTATTCGGTAAAAAGTTGCACTTTGTGTGCCTGTTTTACTAACGGAGAACAGTGAAGCGAGAACTAAATCCTCATGTGGTCACTCTTCCCAAGGCGTGCCGTAGTCAACATGTTAGTGACGTCAGGGCTGTGGCGAGTTATGATTAAGTCCAACGTTGGGAATGCCTTACCATGTCGGGAGCCCGTGGCCACCCAAGCATGATGTGTTATTATGAAGTTGTTGACTGGGTTGAGCAATTTGTGATCAAAACCTATAACGCTGACAGGTCCCAATCACCAGTCGACTTTGGGAGCATTAAAATCCCCCAAAACGAGCACGCAATAGCCTAATTTACAAATCTACTGGAATGATTTCAGCAATACTTTGTCTCCCTCCAGTTGTGCACCCGGACTTCGATACACCTCGAAGATCATCAATGGAGGGTTGACATGGAGAAGGCTGAGGGCGGCTTGAATACGCACGCAACTGCAGCTGCAGTTCACATTAATAATAGGTGGCCGCCTCCAACGGCACTACGACGATCACTGCGATACCACTAGGACCCACGCGTCCAATCCCCCGAATGAATTTTTTCTTTGGGCCGTGTTTCTGTGAACAAGCGAATAACTACGGAGTGAATAGCTGTTTGCAGCTCGTCCCTCCTATTAAATAGGCTTCATATATTCGCCAGCTTGCACTTCAGCTTCGGCGATCTGGCCTTCTGGCCACTCAGTGGACTGGTAACCCCTGAGGGATATGACAGTATGAACCAAACCGATTAACCACTTTTTCATCGGTGGTTGGCTCTCCTAAAATGTTGCATCATTGTCTTGTTCCTTTGGGTTCAGGATCTGCTTCCTGGCCCTGGTGTTTACTGAGTTGTCTGCTTTTGATTTCTGATGCAACCGACATCGCCATATACCGGTCAGATTTGTTATGCATGGCTGTGTTCCATGCAACCTTTATGCCTGCCATCGCGTCAGCTTTAGTTAGCACCAGATCTCGAATTTTGCGGCCCCAAAATTCGGCCACAAGCGGTCTGGGACGGTTCGTTTTTGTGTTAGTTACAGCCCGCTTACCAAATCTGCGAGCTCAGTGCCATTTTGTCACTACGGGTGGTTCAGCGTTTCGCAGAATACTTAGAAGTAACTGTCCTTCTGAGGAACTCCTATGTTAAGGATCCTGTATGACCAGTTCGGGGGAGTAAACGATTATGTTCCTGTCGCTTTTTAGAGTGGCCCCATAGGAACTAATTAACTGTCTAACCGTATTAGTATGCTTTTGTAAAGTGGACGTGATATTATGTAGATGTGTCTCGTGTTGCACTATCCGTTTGAACGCCGCATCGGCATTAGTCGGGCTTGGGTGCACGCGAGCATATAGGGATGTCCTGCACTCCTTCTTCATTTGCTCACTTGGTGTCAAAATTATTGGATTTCTAGGTCCAGAAGCCTTACTTGTAGTTGGCTTTTGTGACTGTTGAGTATTCATTGTTTGCTGCCTGTACTCGGCAGACCGTGAATATCTCCGTCATATTTCAGGTAAAAAACACTTTCTAGCTATTAAATTTGTTGAAAGCTGGTGACACGTTGCAGATCCTAAAACCTTACAATTATGTTGCATGAAGATCTCTGTTTCAATCTTCCGAAGACGTAAACAAGAAATGTGTGGTAGTTTAATGGCATACGGATTAATAGAAAAATGACGCAGAGACGCATTATGCCTTATTTCGGAAATATGAATGTAAAATACGACGAAAGTCGACATCATAGACGTGGAAACATGCTTTTATTTAAATTTGGACGTAATTAAGCAGGAAAGCTTGATTATAATTTGGACAATCGAACTGCCGTTGGGACCTGAGTACTGAGCTTTTTATAAGACTACAAACGTGAGAAACATTAATAACCTACTTCAACGTAAGGCAATTTACCATGCTTCACCATTCGTTGGTACCACTGTTGTTAACTTTTCCATGAAATCATGATGTACGCTGAAATGGAGACGAGATGACTCGCTGAAAGAATGACATTAAAGAACACTCACAGCTGGAAAGACTACGATACTTATAACGGCAATTGTGTAGTTCGCCGATGTGGTGCTTCAAGGCCGAAGCCAGATGAAAACAGCCATTTAGGCGCGAAGAGAGTTTTCAAATTTTTCATGGAAGATGAAGACGCATGTAACGGGACAAATATATCTATCTTATCGAGTATAATAGTCGCGTTGCAGTGAGAAAAATTAGCGATACCTTAAAATTGTCCATATTCGCACCTTAGTTGAAAAAAAATGTATCTCCGTTTTTTTCCAACAAAAGTCATGTTGGCTTTCCTAATCGATTTCACGTTCTGAAAATGCTTCCATCGGTATTTTGGTGGTAGAATACGCATTCCTGTGACGCATAAACGCTGAATTCCCCGTGGTTTTATAGATATAATTGAATTTGCAATTCTCGACCACGTTGCACTTGCATTGCATTGTACATGAAATATCACAGTAATTCCTCATAAAAGCTGTCATCACGTTTGTTGGTTAGTTATTCACATTAATCGTTTGTTCAACTTGATTCCCTGGTAATAGTTCCGGCGGAAAAGGGTCTGAGTTATCATCTGGTTGTTTCTACCCACAGTATAGTGTGAACATGGGTAACGTCCCAATCTATCAGTATTAACGTGCGTATTGTTTTCATTATGGCTTGCTGAGTATTCTTGAATATAGCTTGCCATGTGTACGCGAGTCAATGCTCATTTATCTGGCAGATAAAGACCAACTTTGATGTTCGTTATTCATCCGGCGAAAACATTGATTCCCACTTCTACCACTTCAGCTACAATCCTTCTGTAGCGTTTTGTACAGCTGTTTGTACAGCATAATTCTCATTGTTTTTCACATTTTTCACCTCCTTCAAATTCACATATACACTCGTTTAAATCATGTGAGTTGATTCAGTTAACAATACAAAAAACTTACACTTCCAAGGTCGCGAGCCCTGTGTTCTCTATCTGCGTTCTGTGTCACGTGTGTACGGATTTTGGGGGGTAAAGGCCAACGTAATCTGCATTTGTTTCAGCACAATTCCAAGTTCATCTGTCGTCGGAATTACCTCCGTTGTGACTCTCGAAGTTACTTGGGAACTATACGACAGTTCGCATCAATTGGATACTTCATTCCGTGTGGTGGACCTCTAAACGACGCACCTTTCCGAACTACTGTGAGTCAGTTATTTTCATTTTTCATCACTTTTTGATTTCGTTTTCACCTCTGAATTGTATATAGCGTTCAGATCCAGTACACTTCTATCTTTATACCACGAACGATTATGATTCCGATGATAGTTGATCTATGCTTCCGTTGGCTGCAGAATTCATTGACGGCTGCCAGCATGTTATCTCATTTTTTGCCAGAACTGAAGGAGATAATTACAACTTAGCCCAAACGGTCTAGACACACGTTTATTCCGAATTCCCCCCTTTTTGTGTTTATCGAAGTTGATTATAGCCTAAGTGAACTGGACGGAGCGGCCACTTGTGTGAACGCATACTACATACTAAGACGTTGATCTTATCTTAAGTGAACTGGACGGAGCAGCTACCAGTGTTAACGCATGCTGCATACTTAGGCGCTGAACACAGCTTAAGTGAACTGGACACAGCGGCTACAAGTGGGAACGCAAATCATTTACGACACTACGTTATTTGCAGCTGGCCTTCGCTGATCGGCTCCGAGATAACCTCCTTGTTTGCACCGTTCGTGACCTAAATCGAGTTTAGTGAAATGCAGAACAGTTAAAAGAAATTATCTCCCGACGAAATCCATGGTATCACATTCAGATTTTGAGCCCACTGCCGTTACTACGACAGCCCAATCATCGCGCACACCCGTCCATATGCATCCTTTAAGATCCAGGTGCGCCATCCCAAGAATTGCACGGTTTTCAGACCACGGGTCATCACTGTGGCCTGATGTTAATGACACCTCAGCGCCGAGGAAGTACACCAACCCAGGAAGGTATATTGTTCAGCGTGTTTGTAATTCATGTTTGGAATGCGGAATTGAGGCGTCGGGGCTAAGGGTGCGTGCTATGATGGGGCTGTCGTAGTATCTGCAGTGGGCTCAATATCTGAATGTAGTGCTATGGATTCCATCGGAAGGTAATTTCTTCTAACTCTTCTGCATTTTTCAAAACTCGATTTACGTCATGGGCTGTGCAAACAACTATCGGCGGAAATATGAACCGTGTAGGCGACATTATGCCCTTGGAAAAGACTTCGTATTTGGAAATACCCGGTTTGTGCTAGAGGGGGCATTCACAATTTTGCAAAGCTGGGTGTTCAAAAACAGCATAACATTCACAGCGTTCATGGTGGCCTGCCTCGGAACAGACGGGATACAGTCAACTTACTATTCCTCATCCGAAGAAGTGTTCGAGTAGGCCAATTACATTATTTAATTGTTTCGCTTTCGGCCGACCACCGTAATAAACACGGGTAAATGAAGAGCCCACAGAGCTTCGGGTGAAACAGCCCATTACGAGCACTGGACAGTCAATCATTCAAACAATTTCGTGGATCATGAGAACGTGATCCACTCGAAAATTATTGAAAATC
The DNA here is from genome assembly GCA_013368495.1 of Paragonimus heterotremus. Lineage (NCBI taxonomy): Eukaryota > Metazoa > Platyhelminthes > Trematoda > Plagiorchiida > Troglotrematidae > Paragonimus > Paragonimus heterotremus. The sequence goes on along the minus strand of LUCH01005349.1, from coordinate 27,389 downwards.
TTTGGTCCTTTGCTAAAAGGCGCCTCCATGCAATATCTGGATCGAACGAACGACAGTTGTAGCCACACATTCCGGGCACTGGGTCACGTATACTAAAAGATGCCATTTTTAATCAGAAGGCGCTTATGAGGAACACGATCAAAAGCTTTTTACATATCCAGAAGTGCAGTAATAACTGCATTTCCTGAATCAGCAGATTTTGTAACATGATTTAAGAATTCCAGCTGGTACGTCATGCGCGAACGTTTACTGAGGAACCCATGCTGGGAGTGGTTTATGAGACTTTCTGGTAATAAGAATTCAACCATGCAACATTTTATCCTTTCCAACACTCTAGAACAAATTGAAGTATGGTTAATGGGACGATAATTGTTGATGTCTTGTCGCGAGCTACCTCTATAGCGGGGTTGAATTATGGAATTTTTCCATTGGGGAAGGAAAGAACCTGATGATAAAGAAAGTGTACAAATATTAAGCAAAAGGAGGGGGATGTCATCCCCTCCGTGTTTGAGAGCGACAGGGTGTATACCCTCTGTACCAGGAAGATAGAAAGGTCTGATAGCGGCTAACCGAGAGCGTATTTTTACTGCACCAACGGTAACGTGGCTTAGGAACGTATTTGTTTTTCAGGGAGAGGTGGAGGCCATATATTTTCTTCAATGACACAGGAAGCAGCAAAATACGAATTGAAGGCCTCGCAGATTGTTACAAGATCATCTACGGTAGTTTTGTTTCGTAATGTAACTAGTGAGATAATAGGGTCTGTTATGCAGTTTATGCGTTTAAATAACTGCATTAACTCAGAGCTCCTCTCCTTGCTGTTCAGCGCCCGTTTTTCCTCATTTGGGTGGAGCATTTCGGTTTTATTTTCTATACTGTCAAACATTTTGTGCATTTGAATAATAAGGGAGAAATCATGTGTTATTCGGTATTGTGATTTTAGACTTTTGTGCCGACATTACTCTTTTGGAGTGAGAACCCTGCCTTTGCCACACACGCTACGGCGTTTTTATATTTCCGGGGCTAAGATATT
>LUCH01005349.1:0-25198 GCA_013368495.1 Paragonimus heterotremus | reverse complement strand
CATCCTTTTTTCCTGGGCGTGGGTTCAAATGCTTATTATTTCCCTTGTATTGCGGAGGAGGAAAGCACGAACGACTCGTAGGATAGTGACTTGAGGAGGGGCTATTAAAGCCAATGCTCCACTGGTGGCCGGTTGTTGGGTTCCTTTGGGATGAGCTTAAAGTTGGAATGCCGGCGTGTGTCTGCCTGGTAGATGGTCTTGGCATTACTTTGTCTGACATATATACCGCGTTGACATGTTGAGATTTAGACGTCCCATTTGGTTCAATGTGGGCACACATTTACGTGCTGTTGTTTGGAGATTGACTCCTCGACGTGGGTCACCGTTTCGTGAGGTAGGTTGCTGGAACTGTCAAGATCTACTGGAAGCGGGCAGCGAATCTTTTGAGTCTTCGTGCGAAGTCGAATGCAGGTATATGATATCGGGTCTATATTAGTAATCCTCGTGAGTAGCTTCTTAATGCTATCGAGGTGAAGCTTATCTGGCACATTGAATATGATGGCATTTTATGTGTAACGCAACCGTTTTGTGATTTCTGTTGTCGATGTGTTGAGGAACATGCTTGCGCTGCCCACGTTATCCATCTTAGGACTTTCCGGCATTTTGAAGACGTAAGATAGAGAAATGGGATTCTCCTTCAGAGAATTGAATACGGCGTAGTTTGTTCCGAGTTGGGCCAGTTCAGCTTCCAGTTTAGATACCTTACCAAATAACTCCGCCACTACATTGTCTATGGGGACAAAATAGCTCTTAGTTAGAGGGGTATTGGTGGGAACCACCGGTTTATCTTCACCTCCTTTAGAGGCAGAATCTTTGAAAGGGCTTTTGCAAGTTTTGGGCCTAGGGCATTTGCCCTTAGGTCGTTCAATATCTACTTCAGAGCTGGAACGAGTGGTTGTGACGCCAGTCGATCTTGTTTGACGACCGGTTTTGGTCGTCGTAATTTGCTATATAAGAATATTTTTTGGACAGACGGGGACGTAAGTAAAATGTAAGCAGACTACGGTAAAAAAAAGGTGTCAAAAATAACAATTATGTGAAAAACTTCAACTTAAATATCCAAGCAGTAACTGCGTGCTCTTTTTGAATCGCTCTAATACTTTTGAGACTTATTCGATTTATTCCAATTTTTCCATTAACGCTGCTTATTTACAATTGATGTACTGTACGTACTGTGCCTGAAATTCCGATTTCAAAAGTTTCAGAAATATTTTAAAAAATCCAGGGTTTGCGCCAAAAGGACCGTTTTGCCTTTTGAACGACCTTCAGGCCGAATCCTTCGGAACTGGTAATTGCCGACCGCTCTGCTGGGCATGCTATTGTCGGCATGATACCATAAGTTTCGGTTTCGTGTCTCGTCATAGAGACTCCGGTCCTCCTGAACTTGCCTTCCATAATGTTTGTGGATAACCTCAAGATGTGGCAGATCATGACTAATGCGAGAGTTTCGTAGTCCGTGCATAGGACCCTGAAACAGCGCTGGATGTGGCCAACAAACAGGCTGGTGCAAAAATCGTGAAAACTGGAAATTATTACTCATTGGTTCCTCGACTAGTGCCACGTCGACGTACGCACTGGGAGAGGTAGATCTGCTCATCGTGATTCAGAAGGTGGATCTCGATTTCATTACCTCCGGCGACTTCAAGACCAGCAAATGCTGACAGCAGGCTGTCGGCGGAAGTTCTCGTGTGCTGTGGATGGCACGTCAAGTCTTTCGGAGTGTTGAATAGGGATATATTCTTCAAGCTCTTCATAACGCTTGTGAGACCCCACGTCTGATATCGTGCCCAGGCGAACCCGTCATGTTTACTACATGATGAGGTAGCACCGGGAAAGGTAATGCGTGTGGGTATTCTGCTAGTGCAGAGCTTGAATGACCTGGCATGTTACAGACTTGAGAGGTTGAGCATGTATCCGCCGTTCTATCTGTTGATTCTGTTAAGGTCTGTTGCACCGTCTTTCAGGTTACCGTGATTTGCTTGAGTAACGTTTGAAGATGACCCTAGGTTTTATTATTTTCCTGAAAAGTGTACAGCACTAATCATCCCTACTCTTAAACAAGTCATTGCAACTTCTCCCTTACTCTTATTCAGTATGATCCGTGTAAATTTCTAGACGATAAAATCAGATGTCCTCCTTTTATGCCTTTTTTCTTGCGTGGTTTATAATCCATATGATTTCTCGATGAGCCGGCAGTCGTTTTGCTTCGGCCCAAAGAACGACCATTTGTTTGAGTGAACTCAATTTCGTTTTGTTGCCCCCGTTAGTGATCGGTGCCTATTTGTCATTCTTGTTGAACGGGCAGATTCTTTGTACACTTTCTGAGTATTTTTCGCATTGGAGGTGAGAGATTTAATGTTCGTGTACATCGATTCATTTAGTACCGTATTAAATTTAGTTTTACGAGCATCTCACCAACAGTTTCTAAGATGGATTATTCTCTTTGTCGATGGATATTGAGAAGGGCTTCACTGGGTCAACAGATAACGCGTAACTCGGTGTGAACTTGAAGCGTTAACAAACGGCTCGATATTATCAACGACTATGAGGTGATCTGATCCTCGCCTACCTTGTACTCACCTGCAGCACTGATTTTGGTTTCTGGGGGCTATTTGCGCCGACATTGCTGCAAGTTAGTTGTGAGCACCCTCTAAAATTCGGCCTGACCACATAAGGAATGAATCTTGTCTATCTTGGTGCGTCACAGATCATTGAAATTATCTTTCAGAGGATTTGGTGTTTTCGTAGTCAACGTGGGCTTGATGCACTTCACCCTTTACCCTTACTCTCAGTACTCCCCATCACTTGTCACCCATTGTACACATATTGCTTTACCATCTACCTGCACGAATGCCTTCATCGATGGCCTTTGTCACCAACTCCCGATTCATTCAGCCTCATGCACTGTCCTGTTCATAGCAATTTATTTTATTTTATCAGCTGACTAACACAGCGGGGACTGTTATGTCTGTCTCGTGGGCACTTCTGGCTAATCCGTAGTTGAATTCATGAGTATAAGCCGGGTTTACTCGGTTTTATCTGGCTGTGTCTAACTGCCACCTCGTTTTTAATGACATCCATCTGAAAGAACAATCACTGGAGGAACACTTAGAGTTTCCTTTCCACCTGAATCTGAATCTATCTTTGAAGACCGTGCGACGATGGCAGACAGAAAAGCCGACTGATTTGACTTGTTGCGGATACAGAAACTTCTGGAATCGTGGATGACTTGCATTTCCGTCTTTCAAAGAATAAAGTGAATGCAGATACACGTCATGGGGTTCCATGCTCGATCACTTTGGCGGTGCTCAGGGAGTTCGGATTCAGTTACCATATCAATGGGCAAATGGGTTGGTGGCCAGGAAAATAGGCATATGCTTCAGAGGCTCCCACATCCCAGGGCATAGGATTGTTAAAAAGCAAGGATACTTACAACGTGGTAAACGGGCACAGTATCTGAACTGGGTTGATGCAATCATTGCGGGTAAAACCATTGGAAATAACACTGTTGGGGAGAACGATCCACATCTTACAAATTTGTGGCGAGATGCAGCCTCACTGACATCTAAGTGTGCTATGATGAACACTTTTGGGAGGGCAACCTCTTAGCAAACTGTTACGATTCATGCTCAGCATGGAACTTCATGGATGGCTAGTTCATTTGGAAATCAACGGGCAAATATACGATCACCTTGGAGCTGGTGATAAGCTAGCGCACAGATCCAAAACTAGCAATCTGACTGCAGCAGACTTTACCCAGGAGCTTGTGTTACCTTGGTTGTAGTCTTTACACTGGACAGTTGTTTTGCCCCCCTTGAAAAGATTTGCCAGGTCGCAGTTGCATTCTTGGGGTAATAACGGATGAAACTGTCGTATTGCAGTTTAGGGCAATGATCATCAAGCTGTCCCTATGTCTTTTTGGACAGCTATAATATATTGCTACCTATTTGTGTGATCGCCGCATATCTGTGAACTGTCGCAAGAGTACGTGGGACCAACGTGATAGGAGCTATCTCATTCAGGACTACTTGTGAACGTATGCCGTAGAGGTGACAGTTGGTAACTGCTAATTACCAGGTGTGCATCATCCCGCGCCCTCCGTCGTGGAATGCTAGCTTATTCACATCGAACCAACCATAGGTTCCACTAAGATTATTCTGCAGGATGGTGGAATTATCCGAAGTGCTCATGACATGGCGACCCCTCTATCAACGACAAGTAAGAAGGTATCGAAATGAGGGCACCGTTACAACACAGAGCAGCAAGAATGGTACAATTACAGAAACTTGGCGAACACCGTTTTATCGTGTTTACCAACTGAAGAACGCGTACTTTCTACGCATTCTATATTGTTGATTGTTGCTGTAAGACCCCGGCCAGAGGGTGATATCGCATCGCACTCCATAACGATGCAGCTTGCAAAATCAGAACAGCATTATTGACGCTGGTGTTTAACATCTACCGTGACACACTGGTAAGCGGATTTCGTCCACTCATCAGTGACTAGCGGGAGATTCATGGTGCGCGATTCTTCAAGACAAAGTTGTGCGAAACCCAGCAAAACTTGTGACAGTGTCGTTCTGAAACTAGTCATCCACTAGTGCTAGCGGTATTTTAAAAGCACCCGGCAGCAATACTCGTAGGCGGTAATAATTAAAAAGACTTTGTCTGCCTCTCTTTTGAAGACAGGAGTGGTGTCCTCCACCTTCCAACTACTGGCTACTATTCTTCCGAAAACTAAGTTTGTAGGCTGCGACGATTGCGAATACATGATGGTAATCGGGAATATACTCGGCTCAAACCCAGGAATGGTTTCTACGCAGCAGTAATAACGCGGCGTGTTCGTTAATGAAATTGTAATGTAAGCATTATCTGTACAACGTGATAATTCGTGCAGTAAAACAACAGTAGTACACTATGTCCAGCTATGAATTTTAATCACTACACTCGCCGTGGTTCAAACGAACTTACGGTCTGTTGTAGTGCTGACGCCGCTTCTTCTTCACAATTTCGGCTCTTGTCATGCATTTAACATCAACAATCGATTGACCAGAATTAATAACAAAAATGAACACGCATAAGGGACGAACTGCCTATCTGTGAGTGAAAGTTCACACTTTCCAAGAATAGGTAAAGCGTGTCCAATAATATACTCAGCAGACCTTAACAGACTTCAAGATAACAGAAGGTTCCAGCCACTCCAAGCAACCAACAGAAGTAAAAGGTTGGTAGAGTCTCTTAACTTTTTGTTCTCTTGTTACATACTGTTCTCCATACTTGTTATGTTCATTGTACATATTAATCACTTGTCTATTGCTTGAATGATTACACACTTCGTCCTCGCGCGCCTCGGTTTCTGTTGGCACGTGGTAGTTGCTACCGGGAGTTGACTGTGGCAACAGCGGACTTTTAATGCGTTGGATAAACTGGGTCTGCTAGAATTACTCTCCTATTCAGAAGGAGTGTTATTCTAACTTATAGCGAACGTAGTGTGGTGGAATTTGTTGTAGACACTTATTGTAGACTATTTTGTTGCCTTGTCGATTCATTGCTTATTTCCACTACAGATGCAACACTACCAATATCAGCATTGAAGGAGTGTTTGAGAACACAACTAACAGGAAATTTTTGTTTTATGGTGCGTACAGTCGCAAAATTCAGTAGAAATAACAGTTAGAGCAATAGATTGAACGTCAGGTGAGAAACGTTGCTGATATAAACAAGTCTGGACTAGACATGTCATCGAACTACGACAGACGGCTTGAATGTGACCTACCATGCCACATTTATAGCACTTGAAATTGCGAAGGTGACACGAAAGTCGTGAATGTCTATGACCATATGACCGACAATTACCTCAATAATGAACAGAATTCAAAGTAACTTGATGTAGTTCATCTCTCGTAGTTTCCTTGGCAAGTCACCTTTTCGAACTACCGCTGTCGTTAGTGTGTCTGCTCCCTAGCACCGTTGGCGTTATATAACACAGCTGATTCTTCATTCACTGCGGCATTTGCATCCTGAAGTTGGTCACAGGCAGCCGTGACAGATTAGAAAGGTGCCTTCTTCAGCAGTGGCAATCTTTGTTGAAGATTAGGGGCACTGATTTCTGTAATTACTCGATCGCTTGGCTGAACTTTTAGTTCATCACTGAACTTACACCATGCTGCCTGAGGTTGAAGTAGAAGGATAAATGCGCATGCCTCCTGATTCAAATGTTTGATTAAAATATGGAATTGTTCTCTACCCTTAGCTTCAACGTTGATGAAGTATACACATCTGATTAGCGGATGCTTCAAAAATTCGCATGGAAGTGAATGTGGCGAATTGAAATGAGCCAAATTTTCAACCAAAACATACGCATCCTAATCAGTGACCATGGGGAAACGCTGAGTTTTTCTTTACCTATACATTTATGTGTAATACAACAAACTTCCAAAGCGCTCCAGGTTATCCTCGATCTTCTTTGAAGTTTAGTGGATGTCCAGATTACTCAAATTGCCAAAATCCATCGTAAGAATTTATTGACAACGACGTCATCTGAATTAAGTGGGAACGCGCAAGATTGGTCGGGAATGTACTCACCGCGAACCCAGAGCTATGTTTTACGCAATCGTAGTAAGGTTGTACGCTCGCCAACGAAGTCATAACCTAATGAGTATCAGTGCAGCGTGATTATACAAGCAGTAAAACAACAGCAGTACATAATATTCGGTAACGAACTACGGCCGCTATGTGAACACCAGGCCAATGGGCCCGGCAATATATGGCTTCCACAGTTCACAGCTATATTTCGTAATTCATTTTTGTACGTTTTTGTATATACCGTTTTGTTACCTTCTTCTGCACATATGTTTGAAACCGTCACCATCACTTTGTGAATTGAATCGTCAACACGAATAAAGGGGAGTTACTGCGCATCATCTCCCCGAGAGCTAGCCGTAGACGAGTTCTTCCGTTATCCTGGTTTGAAAAATTACCACATTTTCCGCTTTTTTACCTCGGTATCATGTGCAGGAATAAAACCCACCGAAACGTGTGTTCCGAAGGCGCGTGTGTTTGTTTTAATCGAGCGATAAACCAAAAAGAACTAAACGTATGTTTTTTTGAATCTCTGTATGGCTGATGTTGGTTTGCGGAAGTAACGTTTAAATGCAGAAATAATTTTTATATTGATGTACAAGACAGTGCAGAAATTGTTTGTCATATTAGTAACCGATGGTACTATTTTATTTTTAGGACATGGATTATATTGAAGAGTTCAAGGCTGTTTTCGAAAATCGTGCATTTCACACTTTCTTACAGTTCCAAGAGTGCCTGAAAAGGTACATGGAGGATGTCGGCGTCATTTGCGTTCACGGAACGAGCCGTAGACGGAAATCTGTTCTGAAATACGATGGGGTAAGTTGACTTGAAACCCTGAGAACCCTCTAGATTTTCTACCGTTGTGCGAAGTACAAAAGACTGAAGAGTGAATGCAGAGATACACGATATGTTTAGTAAGTTGATATTTGTCTTCGTTAACAACTTAGTTCTCGCGGCATCTGTTGCACATCACGATTATACATTGTCCGGATAAATGACTGTTTGGTTGTTAGCGCTTTCGAGTCAGAGCACAATCATCCACCTAATCGCCTAGTGTACGAGTCCCACTCTAACAATCGCGGGCCAACAATCAATGAAATGAAAGACTCTAAGACTCTGTTCGAGTATGATACACCAAACTTCAACATTAAGCAGCATTCCGCCGACGTCTACGGGAAGTTCATCACAACGACTGACGTTGGGAGTATTCGACGCAAGTTGAAGCCCACACTGTCCAGTGAGTTTTAGGGTGTAATATTTTATCTGAGCTTCAGAGAACCTAGTGAAAGTGCTTGGTGATATTGCGGAGAAAGGTTTCCTGCATACAGTTCAGGATGAAAACAATGGATGCACACACATGTGCTTTGCTCATCTGACACAGTTGAAGCTGTTCAGACCTTTTCCGCATGTGGTGAACGTGGATGCCACACACGGGACCAATGGACACAAGTGAGTCGCCGAACATTCAAATATTCTTGAAGCTTGAAGTTGTATCAAGTCCTGCTCACCGATGGCATGGGACATGGCCGCCCGGTAATGTACGGGTACGTGCGTGGCGAAAAGTACGCCTCACTGCGTAAGCTGTTCGAAATTTTCCGAGATCTGATGGGTGAGCACATAACGGTGAAGACGTTTGTCGTGGACAAGATGGCCGCGCAGATGGGGACAGCTCGTGTGGTGTTCGGGTGCGACGTCCTGTCGTGCTACTTCCATGTATGTGACGCCGTCCGAAAGCATGTAAGTGAATAAAATTTCTTTGTCATGATTAGTATTATACAAATTTGTTCCGCAGTCGGCATCTATTTCACCGAATGACCACAGCGGATGTTGAGCGGGAGTAAGTTGCATGGCTACACAATCTACGTTATAGGTTCAACTGTGATTTACGCATAATTAGTCGGACGGATAAGGAGTTTATGAATTATTTGTTATGCAAACGGCTTTACATTAAGCCAAAGTGAGTCATTCATGCGCAGGGTAGTGTTGTCCATTTCGGAAACCGCGTCAACAATTGTCTTGAAAACGCTAATGAACGACCGAAGGAACGGACGCATCCCAGGGACTGCTTGGCTACTGCCATTAAAAAAATGTGGGCTCACAGCAAGTGCCTCATGAGGGAATTGGAATTGCAAACGACTTATGGATGTGATCGCTGTGAAATTGTTGCTGTCGACTTGTACGTAAAGAACATTCTTGACAGAATGACCACATTTGCAAGTGATCTGGTTCAAGAGCATCTGATCAGACGAGTCTCACGTTTGCGCTTCGAAACAATCGATGAATCTAAGGTAAGCCTTTACCCACAGATCACCTTGAACATTGCAGCTGTTGATTAAACACGGTGGTAAGTGTTTCGTTGCGGATAGATTGCAGGGGACGTGTGAGTGTACATTCTATCGCTCAGTGTGGTTCCCCTGGACCCACATTCTGTCAGTATTCGGAAAGCCTTATTTCCCATACAGTGAGCGTTTATGTACCATTAAATGTTGTTCAAAAAGGTCGTTCCCCCATCAACAATCGATGGTTGGCGGAGTGAAACCTGCCAATTCGCCGGCTTGTTAGTCCGAAGCTTCAGACTCTCGGTGCATCGAACTTCAGTCGATAGTATAAAACACTGCACCATTTACTAGAAAACTACACGAATGCAGCAGCCGTACGGCTGCGAAATGTTTCAAGAGTATCACTGCTGTTGCCAGCAAAACAATTGAACGTGTAAAGGCTGACTTACCTTTGTCTGACTTTCCGATCGTCATCTCTTTGGGCAAAAAGCAACCAAAGTGGGTGAAGAAAATCCAAACGGGGTTGCCACGCGGATATTGTGGTGAATCGGTGCCGACGGACAACTATCGCTGTCAAACCGATGAACTCGTCTTCCATTCCGACTGCGTCCGAACTGCTGACATATTGGAATATCCATTTTGTGGCAAACAGCTTCAACCGCCGTCACCTGGTATGTGCATTCTTCCAATTTCCAATTGTAAGTTACGTCAACTTCAGATAACTTTCCCGCAAGCTTAAAGAACAGATCTTGCACACCGCCCATCAGGGATGTCGACTTGGATATGTCCCCGGAAAATGCGTTGTTTGCATTGGAGCCCAAAATACGGCGAATAGACATGATCTGGATTGATTCGTTTGTTGGCATCATTCAACACAGTGAATTCATTTACAAACGTATACATAGTTATCTTGCAGATTTCAGACTTGGTGAACGCGATAATGAGGACTTCCTTTGATAAACCATCTCCATCTTCAAAATGAAATCGTGCAAAAGAACAGCCACATGACACGCTGATGCAGGCCGAAAGCAGTATGTATCGATTGTAACCGAAGCCCCAAATACACCAATGGTACCACAGTTCGCAAGTTCTTAACAGCTTCATCCATACTCCTAAGTTGGGACAAATGGATGAAGTGGTTATAAGTGTCTAAGCGTTGAGTACAGTTTGGCCCAACTCGTGAAGTGGGACAAATGGACGAAGTAGTTATAAGTATCTAAACAATCAATGGAAGTCAATGCCAAATTTGCCTACGAAAACACTACCGACGTACTCAATTTTTGCATACACTACTCAGTGCAACATTAGTCCTCACAGTACATCACGTTTGCAACGTTATAAAAAGCTCAGCCTATACGACCGAACATTGACTTTTTCGTCGGAAGAAAAATCATGTTTTCCTGCATAACTAGAGTAACATTTTGAAAATAAGATGTTTTTCTAGATTCAAGAAATGGAATTATATTATATTTAGACATTCAGTTGCTTGTTCAACGCAGTTTCTAAATTTTGTTAAATTGCTGATTAATTGGCAACTCATCGAAAAGGTACTCATTGTTGTCTTACGCAATTGGCACATTGGGACAAAAACCTTGACCGCGACCACTTTGTACCATTTTCCCAGCTGTAACTCGTCCGAATACTATAATAACCCGGATAACTTAAAATCACCATTATCCCATTATCCTCATCCTACGCCTCGTGCGGAATTATCCGTCCGCCGTGTTCCGGATTTCAGCTGTGGCGATGTCTGTCTTTTTTGTCGTGGTCTATTAAATCCAGCGGACCTTGATTTATCGGTGAGTCGTTCCTATTTTACTGATACGCCTTCCGTTTTATTTGTACGCTTACCTTTTGAGCCCATCCGTTACCGCCACAATTCTTCCTTGGTATTACCCATTTTTGATCGTTTTATACATTTGGTGTGTTAGGCCGCTGCAGAATCGTTAGGCCAGCCTGTGTTTCTCCTGTCCAGTTTTAGGTATCAGCAATGCTTGACAGCATTATGGACACTGACATTGAAGCTGGGCACGGTGTTGCTTTAAAACTGCCTGAATACGGCGCTCGAAATCCTCAACTGCTGTTTCGTCAGATTGAGGCCGTCTCTACAACCAGGCGGATAACATCAGAGAGAGTAGGATTCTCATACGTGGTGCAATCCATTCCTTTTGATATCGCGGCGGAGGTTAAATGATCTGCCAGAATCAGTCCCACCGGATTTGCCCTAAACCATTTTAAAAGACGCCATCACAAAACGAACTGAGTAGTCAAGAACTAAACCGTTACGCTACGTGTCCAACTCAGTCGCGTCTGACGATCGGTCCGCATCCCATCTGTTACGTTATGTGAGAGTACTTTTGGGCTCGTGGAAGCTTGACGATGTCACCTTGAAACAGTTGTGAGCGGAGAAGCTGTCAGTTGCTGTACAGCATACTTTGGCCGTCATGGTTGAGAACAGCTCTATCGACGAATTGGCAGCCGTTGCTGACAGGGTGTCGGAAACCTCCCCCTCACGCCCGGTGTGCGCCGCAGCCATAACCTTTCCCAAGTCGCCTCCTTCAGTCCCAACAACTAATGTTAGTGTGAAACGTATGATCCTTGTGAAAAGTATGGCGATGCAGATCAACCAGCTGAACAGGCATTCACCCGGAAGCCGTGCACGATCGATCTCCTGCGGTCCATTAGGGTGGTGATGGTATCACCAAGCCTTTCGGCACTGGACGAAGTATACCCAGCCGTGCACATTCCGAACTCGCCACGCGTCGTCGTCAATACGGCAGGCCAGCCAGTAACCGCGACGAATGTCGCTGGCCCTGCGAGTACTAGTCGCTTATTCTCTATCAGGGAGCGGACTACCGGCTTGCAGTTCCTTATCGATCCCGGGGCCGAGTTCAGCGTTATTCCATCTCGACCAAATGATCGCCCTCAGTTTAGTCAGTACAGTTTACAGGCCGCGAAGCAAAGTCGTGGGGACGCTCCGTCCTTGTCGATCTCAGTCCCTGGTGGTGTTTCCAAGAGATATTCCTGCTTGCCGACGTTCATGGCACATTTTAACTCCTTCGTTGATGTCAAGAGGCATAAGCTAATTGACAACGCCACCGAATGCACGGTAAGTAGCGTTTAATCGACGGTCGAATCAACAGGCTTCTGGCCTGTTCTTCCAACAACACAGTCTTCCGCATTATTGATGAATAATTTTCCTGCGTTAACTCGGTCGTACTCACATATCGAGAAGGTTAAGCACACTGTGGAACATCACATTACAACACGCGTTCCCCCTGTTTTTGCTCGTTTAGCCCCGTACTCATCCTGACAGAATTAAAGCAGCTAAGGCTGAATTCGAACCTATGTTTCAGTGACGCATAATTAGGCGTTCACACAGCTCTTGGATAACACCGCTGGGCATGGCACCCAAAGACTGTGGGTGATTGACGAACTTGCGGCGATTACACTGCTCTTAAAGACTGCACAATCCCTGACAAGTACCTTAAACCACATACCCGCAATTACTCATGAGGACTCGCCGGCGCTATTACTTTATCTCAATTAGACCCGGTACGCGCCGATTATCGTAAACCGGTCACCGAAGGGGGCATTCGAAAGACAGCCATTACAAATCCTTTTGGAGATTTTCACTCCACAAAAAATGCTATTCGGGCTCCGTGATACGGCTCAAACATTTCAGGGATTCCTTGACTAAGCACTGCCGGACTCCCTCTCGCGTACGTCTACATCGAGAATGGTTTGGTCGCCAGCCGCTCAAACCAAGAGCACTTTTCTCATCCTCGTGCTGTTTGCTACGGTTTCGCGCGATATGATATCAAAATCAGCGTCGACACGTGCGCCTTCGGGGTTAGCCCATAGGGCTTCCTAATACATTGAATCGATCAAACCGAAGTCACATCTCTGCAAGATAATGTTGAGTCCATATCAATTTTTCCGATCCCCACTACGATGGCCCGACTCCGACGTCTTCGATTAACAGCGTTTCATCCCCCATTCCGTGGACGCCGTAAACTTTCTGACAGACCCAATTGACTGCAAACACAAGTCAATTGAACCACCATCCGAAGCCAAGGCAGCTTTCTCAGCGGCAAAAGAAGCCTTATGCCACGCCACTAAACTATACTTCACTACTTGCTGGCAAAACACCCGTCTTTTCCTCACCACAGATGCACCAAATGCTGTCGTTCGCGCGGTCTTAGAACAATTCGTAAGTTGTTAACAGCAACCCCTGGTCTTTTTCCCCTAAAAGCTTCAGCCATCACGTGTAAACTACAGTACCCTTGGATGTGAACTGCTGGCTATTTATTCGGCGATCCGTTACTTTCGACACCTTCTGGGGGGCCGACAATTATTGTGTAAACCGACCACAAGCCTTTGACATTTGCTCTTCACGCCAAACCCGATCGGTACTCTCCTCATGAAGTCAGACGTTTGAAATACGTCTCCGAACTCACCGCGAACATCTGTCACCTACGTGGTGACACTAATGTCGTTGCTGATGCGTTGTTACGTCCTGACGTCAAACTAGTCTAACCATCACCCTCCTTCGATTCACCTAGAACGGCTACTGCCCAGTAGTGCACTGAGGACATGAAGAAAGTTTCCATTTGCAAGTCCTTGAAGTTATCCGCCATCCCTCTGCCGACGCAAGGTGGTGACATTCTGTGCCACACTTCAACGGGCACATCTGAACCTTTTGTCCCACCTTCTTACCAACGAACTGTTTCTCATCAATTCCATCGCTTATCTGGCCCCGGAAAACGTGACACATTGAAGTTGATCACACAACTATCTGTTTGGCTCACCATGAACATAGATGTTCGTCACTGGTCAGAACGGTGTATTGAGCGTCAAGGGAGCAAGGTGCATAGTCATACAGTCACCACATCTTGCGAACCTTCCCGGCCGGACGCACTTTTTCCATGCTTTGGCCCACTACCACCCTCCAACAACCGTGACTTTGCGGCCGCAAAATACGCGTAACCTGCGAACACCTTTATTGCACGTACACCAGTACAGGTTGTGTTAAACATGGGACTACAAACGTCTGCACCCTTTTTCACGGCTGGCGTACGTTCCCATGCATTTGGTAACAGTACGTCATCATTCGCCCTGATGGCACTTCTCCCATTGCGCGTACACGGCAATCTGATAGTCTCTTCTGGTCCACCGTCCTCATGGCGTTCAGATTTGTCTTTTATTTCCTGACGGTCGCTTGTGAGTAGTGTACTACTCACAAGCAAAGCTGTTTGCTATGTGACATTCCTCCCTCTTCTGAGGTTCACTGGTTCCTCTGCATATGCTGACACATCCTCCGCGATTGACGCAATGTTGCATCCAGAATTGTTGATCTTCCTCTGGTTCTACGCGTTGGTCATTCGTGCCCATTTGCTGAGTCAGTTACATACAGTCGTTTGGTTCCACCGTCCCTCGTAGCCGTGTATACTAGGACCAATCTGGAAACAACCAAATACGGACCCTTCCATTTAGGCAGAAGTTTTCTTGCTTCTGATCCTCTGGCACCCATGTCCCGATGGTCTCAATATTTACCCTTTCTCTTAGGTTGAACATACTAGTTTTTACCGAGCCGTTGCGTTGCCGGTTGCTCCTTTGTGTGTACCAGCAATACTTTCGGATTTCGGTTGGCTCTCCCTATTTCAACTACCACTTCACTGGTATAATCGCTGCACTCTGGTTACATTCCAATGTCCCGATCCACCGGGAGTCGAGGGATTCAACGGTACACCAACTGGAATTGAAATTTCTTTGTGCTCGCCTGAACAGCCACCCAGTGGGCCAATAACACCAGCTGTACCGCAGACTCCCACTCACCTCCTTTGGTTGATAACCATTCTTTGACTATTTGGTTGTTAAGTTCAGTTAGACCATTCGTTTGCGGGTGATATAGTGTCGTTCGGATGCGCTTGATTCCCAGCTGTTGCATGCGTGTTCGAAGCTCCTCGCTTTCGAAGCATGGTCCTTGATCTGTCAAGATCGCCTTCGGCACACCGTGGTTTGCCACGATGTGCTTCATCACCACTCCCACTGTAGATGCTTTTTGATCCGGAACGCCAGTCGCTTCGATCCTACGGGTAAAGTGTTCTGTCATGACCAGAACGTACTGGTTACCGCGAGCGCTCAGTGGAAATGGGCCCATAAGATCCATCGACCAGAGTTCACGGATTTCGGAGACTGGGATTGGCTGTGAGGGCTGTTGGGCTCCCCGGTTGTCGACTTTCAGTTAGTGACACTGTTGGCAAGTAAACAAATAAGCTGTCACATTTACTTTCATCTTCGGCCAATATGCTCTTTGTTGCAACAGATCGTATGCCTTAGTGCATCCGGTGTGTGCCAGTTCATGACAGTCTGCTACCAGTTTCCTTCTTAGTTGTCTCGGGATGACTACCACGTAAGAGCGTCTGCCGCCATGCTGCTTCGTCAATACGCCCGCAATGTCTGGGCCAACTCCCCTCTAGTGTGACTGGATGATTTTGAGCTATTCATCCTCAGTATTTGTTGGGATCCTTACGCCTCTTGTCAGAGCTTCAACCACTTTCCGGAGGACCTTGTCCTGAAGTCGTAAACGCATTAGTGTCTGTGTCTTGCTTTATTACTAAGCCGTTGACTTCAAAATTCACTTTGGAGAGTTCGTCGCCTGTCTGCTGTCGAGAAAGAACACCAACGACATAATTGCTCGGACCAGGTATATGATTAATCGTGAAGTCATATTCCTGCAGACGCAATGCCCAACGGGCTAATTTGCCTCTCGGGTCCCTCGCAGTCCTGATCCACTCTAGAGGCTTGTGATCCGTATCCACGTGGAACTGTTGACTCACCGGATACGGTCTCCACTTGCCCATTGTCCAGACTATCGCCAAACATTCTTTTTCAGTGGTCGAATACTCCTACTCCGTTGGGGTCAGGACTCTGCTGGCATATTACATTTATCCTTCCCTTTGCTTGAGTGCTGCCCCAATGCCACGGTCGCTGGCATCTGCTGCTATGATGAGCGTTTCTTCTACAATCGACAATTTTACCCTCAGTTGTTGCTCGTTCATCACTTGTTGCACTCGCGTGAACTCACTCCGGGCATCGTCGGTCCATGCAAATCTCTTGTCTTTTCAAAGTATTTTATATAATAGCGATGCAATAGAGTGAAAAATTCTCACGGACCGACTGTAGTACCCTGCTCGACACAAAATTGTCTCAGCGTTCATTCAGAATTCAAAGACACGACCTCTCTAAATGTCAGCATTTTCTCCGACAGAGACATGATTTCACCTTGACCCGCTTTGTGTCCCAATAACACCATTGGTGATCGTCCGAGTTGTGACTTATCCGCATGGATCCGGAGTCCTGGGTTCTTAGTTCGATTTAAGACAGCATCTATATAGGCGGCATGTTCCGATCTCGTGTTACTATATGTAACAATATCATCTCCATGTACTGTCGCATCATCCAGTCGTTTTGCTGACTGAACCACCAGGCGTCAAAATGTGAACAGTGCTCCGGATAGGCCAAACGGCATGCACTTGAATTGATAAGGTTCTTCGCCTACCGTGAATGCTACTTTCTCGCGATCCGTAGGATTGATTGGTATTTGCCAGCATTCGAAACGTAAGCCCAACATTGTGAACAAATTTGCCTGTTGTAGCATATCAGAAATATCAACGGCGGATGGTATTTGTACGACTGTCCTGTGTCATCTCCTTCAGCCGTCTAAATTTCACACAAAAACGATACTTCCCGTTAAACTTCTTCACCAGGAGAACGGGCAAGTTTTACCGACTGTTCCCTTCCTCGATACCGTCCTTATCCATCCTGTCCTGTATTTGCCTTTTCAATTCACGCTCAAGACGAACCGATATTCTGCAGGGTAAAATCCAAGTGAACAGAGATTAAACACTTAAAGACGAGGCTGGTAACAAATATGCTGCAGGCTGCTTACCAGATATTAACTTGCAACCAACTCACTTCTCAAGGCGGTATAAACAATCTGGATGGTACGTTCAGACAGCGGTCTTCTGTACGCCTATTAATGCGTTACGGGAACATGCCCACCGATACAAGGAAGGAGCGCTTTAGCCATCCCCTCCGAATCCCTCCTTAAAGACCAACGAGTGTTAGTGAAAATAAATGAGCTGTAGAATAGTTAGATTTCCATGTTTCTCTTCAAATCTATCTGGGAGATATTAAAATCGATAAGATGTGCGTCAAGTCACTCACAAGCCGACGATGCTGCTTCAGATACCCGCTAAGCGACGCCAATTTTCCCCCGTAGGTCCAGTTTAAAGCAAATAACGGCTTTGTTAGTATGAGTTTGCAGCCCCAGATTAATTGGCAACAACACATTCCCATTTTCAATGTGCGGTTAAGTGAACAGGTGGGGAGTGGTAGTCTAACACTTGGATGAGGTTAACCTGCTGCTAACCTTTTTGCATTCACTTCGAAGATCGGAAGGTCCGAAGGGGTATACAAAGCAAGTGTTCCAAGGTTCATTTAAGTAATGGTTATTTGAAGAACACGGCCATTTGTGCATCACACCGATTTCGGTGGATGGCGGATTTTTACACTTACCCACGTTAACTTCTGACGGGTCTACTCCAGACCAGTCAAACAGATGGCTCGTTTCATTCTCCAGGATAAAAGAAGCATTTACACTGTTTATGGCGCACCAGCCTCCGGCTCAGTTAGCGAATAACTATATCGACAGGGGAACTGGAAAAGAAGGCCTGTTGATAGGGTCAAAAACGGAAGATCCGCAAAATGCTTGGCCAACAACGGAAAAACTCACAGCTTGCGCGCACTCTGTTGTGGAACCTGGCAGGGCGCGGCCACTGCTAACGTAGTTAACTGTCTTGTACTTCATCCTCAGAAGGCGTGTTGATTAAGACTGCGTAGATCACTTGGCCAAACGACTTGGAAAGTTCGAGATATACGAATTGACTCGATTATTTTGATCATGTAATTTGGCCACTGGTCAGCGGTTACCTGTAGGCTTAGGGTGCAAGAACATCCACTGCGAAAATCGAGTTACACAACGCCGAAGGAGATTCTCAACGCCAAGCATCTATGAACTGCCTGGGTAATTTGCACACCCAACTGTTGCTGATTATTTAGCCATGATCAAACCTGGTTAAACCAGCCTTTTTCCCTCTGTTGAGTAAAGTGTGCAATGTCATATTTTGAGATGGTCTGAGTGTGTGGGTATTACCGATGCCACAATAACCGGTGGATTGTTGACAAACAGAGAGAATTACAACGGACATTGTGTAGAACCCAGAGGTGTTCGTGCGAGGGTGGGTCTGTTCATCCAATGTACAACATGGACTGGAAATTAATACAAACGTATCTGTCGGTAATCAGGCGGTTATGGCCATATGTTTCTTGCGGTTCTAAACTGTAAATCTTTTCAGATATGGTACATGAGTTATTTAACGGAATGTTTTACTGAACCGCATGAAAATCACTAACCCCAACCAAAGGTTAACCGCTTTCCTCCACTTACTTATGTCGGCCATAGGATTGGCGACACAACAGCATGATGATCAAAATTTCTTCTGATCATCAAAACTTCCCGAGATAGTCGTCGACTAGGCTTCCGGGCACAATCAGGGTGACGAACTAAGAAACGGGAAACCTTTGGTTAGAGAGACAGTTGCTCGTCTCTTCTTACATTTATGCGCGTGATAACGGCATGCGTCCAGGACTTTGGGAGTTCAGTAATTTCATTGGGGTGTCGCGCATTTAAGGAACACTCAAATGGCTGCAGCAGCGAAGAGGATCGTTCATCTATATGTGCTGGTAAGATAACACCAATAAGTTGACCGATATCAGGTGGCGTTTCAGCGTGCAGCTGAGAAAGTCTGTACTAAGCTTGTCTAACGATAGTAATATCTGAGTTGTCAGTAGGATTGGGAGAACAATTTCATTTGGACTTCAAAAGCAGCAGTGGATTAAGGTAAAGTTAGGGTCCCTGATGTCTCCATGTCGGACATAGTCGCTTCTACGTCAATCTCTGGAGAGGTTATCACCTACGTTTTACATCAAAGAAAGGACTCCACATCAGAGACTTGCCCGCCTTTGGACACTTGGGGTGTTTGTTAGTTTACTCCAGAAAAGCTGTCATTGCCCAATCATTACAAACCTCTGGCGGTTCGGAGATTTTAGAGTATTTTATTTCGATCTATTGTCCACCAGGTTTAGAGGGGTATGCACCTTTTACCTGGAAGTGATCTGGGAGAACCCAGTGACATGGATCAAGGCGTTGCCTCCTTGTAGCCAGTTGGCATCACAGAGGATTATCCTTATGAGGTCATAGTTTATCCTTCGATGGTAGAGGACGAACAAGCCGCTTACTTCGAAAGTGGTTTCGGTCACGAATAAGAACTGAGCACGAGTATGACAGTTGAAACCCAGGTCTATAATGGTCCAAATTTTGATGAATTTACTTCCAATTGCGTGCATAAGTTGAGGTTGAGTTGGTTTCTTGGTCTTGCTTCAGTGCGTATCCGTACGCAAGCTTTTAAAATCCCTCAGACGTACGGCTGGTCTCAGAGTTTAAAATAAAAAAGATATTATGATGGACACTTACTGTCCTAGGGATGACTTAACTTTCCGTAAAAAGCAGACCAACAAAGCGCAGCCAGCGGGCTGCCTCTGGACGCTTAGAAAAATGCGGCCCGATAGTTTTATCTACCGCGGAACTACTGTAATTACCTCCAGTGAGGCCATTTCTGTCAGAGGTTTCACTAACCAC
The DNA here is from genome assembly GCA_013368495.1 of Paragonimus heterotremus. NCBI lineage: Eukaryota > Metazoa > Platyhelminthes > Trematoda > Plagiorchiida > Troglotrematidae > Paragonimus > Paragonimus heterotremus. The sequence goes on along the minus strand of LUCH01005349.1, from coordinate 5,569 downwards.
TTAATATAGGGACCAAAAACAGTGGCAGGCATATCAACCTGAACGTGGGTGATTTAGTAGAAAGTAACCACCGACGTTCCCGTCTTGCTAGTGCCGTTTGTGCTAAACGGCGACGAAGTCTCAGTGCCTGGGTTGTGTTAAGGGAGTACAGTGAGTTAAAAGTAAGACAACCTAAAGTCCAAAAGCAAAAGACAACTAAGAACTTCCGGTAAGGATCCCAGCTAGTACCGAAACCATGGTTTAGTGCGTACGTGCACAAAATTAACGTTTCTTCAGGTATACGCAGAAATACCAGACGCGAAATAAAAATACAGATAATTGCGGAGACCGAAAATATGTTATGCGATAATTACAAATGGTCTCGATCATCGCTAGACGACAGCGATACGCCGAATAGCTAGGGAGGATAAGGATCCGACCGCCGAGCGTGCGATCAAGCCGGGAAGAGTGTATGGTGCGAATGGCGTGCATAGGTCGACAAGCATGCAAACAAACAAACGCGGTCGCATGCATCAGGCAGACAGCAGGCAAAGATCCTTAAGGTCCTATGTTCAATGTGAACTGAGATTTCAAGAAGGATTTTGCACATCGTACAGCAGGCAGACCGGGGGTATCTCCAAGTCACTAAACAGAAGGGTACTGCGAACTCAACCATTCGATCTACGTGGGGACCAACTGTGGCCAACTACACTTGGCCTGGTCTAGTGCATGCCGCGTCAGTTTGCGGTTGGTACTGCAATTCCTAGACGCCGCAGGTGGAGGAGTACTAGTGCCAACAGTTCCTAGCGAGCTCCTACTCGAGGGTCCTCTTTTACGGTGTCGAAACAAATGAGGGAGTCGAGAGTTCGCATGTCGTGGTCCCTGGTGGTAAACGTAGTGGTCACCTAACAGTATTCGCGTTGCAAACTTCGATCGATCCAGGACATGAGCGCATGCACGGAAATGGAAAGCGATATAGATCAGCTTGGGCACATACACAAATGGTAAATCAACCTGGCGAACGTAAGCATGCGGACATGCATCGAAACGCTTTATTTCGGTTTTCAAAAAAAGCTTGCGATATTTTTGAGTTTTCAAAAGCTTTTGCGACTTTTTGGTTTTTCGTAGTGCCCAAATAAAACAGGACCTAACGAATCCTAGTCATCTACCAGATGTTCAGGCCAATGCGCTCCACGACCCTAACGTGTTACGATAAGTGCTGGCGTTGTCGGCGATGTTGTGTCTGCAGGTGATGCGCTCGGACAAGGATGTTCAGAGGCTGTTGCATGCCTAGCCTCGGGATGCGGAAGAGCATTGGGGACTTCCTCAGTACTTTCAAAGTAGGCAGGCTTCAGGCGGTCGATGCTGACGGTGTTCTGAGTACCCTGGCGCTCGAGTACGTAGAAGCGGTCCTTCCGTTGAAGTACCTTGAATAGACCCTCGTAAGGTCGCTTGAGCGGGCGTCGTGAACCATCCACGCGAACAAACACGTGTGTGCAGTCGTGCAGGTCTTTCGGAACAAACGTCTTATGGCTTTGTTCTCGAGTGTCCGTAACGCGGATGCGGCGCATATCCGAAGCAAGTTGCTTGGCGTAGGAACCATCGTATCGGAGTGCGTCTGTGGCGGACGAGAAGTAATCGCCAGGAAGGCGCAGCGGTTGGCCATGAAGGAGTTCGGCGCTTGACAGGTGAAGGTCGGCCTTGAGGGCTGCGCGGATGCCGAGTAAAACCATTGGCGGGGCTTCTGTCCAACGGACTGCATCGACGGCGGCAAGAGCTGTTTTTAGCTATCGATGAAAGCGTTCGACCATGTCGTTTGCAGCCGGGTGGTATGCCGTAGTCCGTGTGCGATGACATCCAAGTGCGTTCAACGTCTCCGCAAAAGAACCGCTTTCGAACTGGGGGCCGCGGTCGGTTGTAACCGTGGCCAGGCAACCGTGAGATGCTACCCAACGCTCAACGAATGCGTGTGTTACGGTTTGCGAGAGGACGTTGGGTATAGGGACGGCCTCTGGCCATCGCGTGAGGCGGTCTACCATCGTCAAGACATAGGTCATGCCATTGGAAGGCGGCAAAGGACCTAAGATATCGATGTGAAGATGCGCGAGTCTAGAGGTAATCGAAGGGTATCGGCCAATCGGGGCCGAGACGTGGCGGTGTACCTTAGCTTGTTGACAAGCTAGGCAAGATCGTGCCTATCGGCGAGGATCCTCTCACATACCGGGCCAGACGTACCTATCGGAAACAAGTTCGGCCGTGGCCCGGATGCCAGGGTAGACAATGTTGTGTAGCTTGTTAAACACGCGACGTCGTAGGGCTGGGGGTACGATTGGAAGAGGGTGTCCAGTGGAGGTATCGCATAAAATTGTTCCCGGTGCTGTCGGTAGCGGAAGATCCGCGAGGCGCAATGACGAATGCTGGCAGGAAGCGTGGAAATCGTTCTCCGCACGATGTGCGTCAGCCATAGCTGACAAGTCGATAATGTCGCAGCCAACAAGTGCTGATACGCGTGACAGGGCGTCAGGCACAACGTTGTCACTACCAGAGACGTGTCATGTGTCTGTAGAGAACTGCGAGATGAAATCAAGGTGGCGCACCTCGCAGGGTGAACGGAGTTCGGAACGATTGCGGGAGGCGTATACCAACGGTCTGTGATCAGTGAAGATCAAAAATTGGCGGCCTTCGAGGGCGTACCGAGAGTGAAGAACGGCCGAGTAGATAACTAGTAACTCACGACCGCACGTGCTGTACCCCGTTTCGGCGGGTAGCTGGCGCTCGCAGAAAAATGAAAGTGGTCTCCAGGTTCCATCGACGAACTGTTGGGGTACGACACCAACAGCTGTGTCGGAAGCGTCCGCAGCTATGCTCGCGGTGGAGTTAGCGGCGAAATGGTGCAGCATCACTGCGTTGGCTAGCGCGTCTTTGGTACGATCGGACGAGTTGACGGCTGCTTCTGACAACTGGACGTTGCCGTTGGAACGGTCTCGGAGTATGTCGGTCAGGGCTGCATAAGTCGCGCGCAATGCGGAATAAAACGGCGGTAATAGTTGACCGTGCCGTTGAAACGATGGAAAGCGGCCAGCGTCGTAGGGCGCGGAAAGTTGCAAATTGCTTGTGCCGTCAGTCAGCCGACGGATGCCGTTGCAGAGACGCTCTTGGTTTGCCACGTATTCAACCTATCTTGCTATTTATTTTGACCGCTGACACTATTGATATTGTTTGGTTGCATGTCTTCATTTTCTCGTTTGTTCGATCGTCAAGATCATATTGACAATTGACACCTTGCGGTCGCTAGCTGCTGGTTTGCCGCGCCCTGCTTCTGTTGTGTTTTGTTTAGAGCTTACTTTCCCGGCCTACTTGAAATGCATTTCGTTGTCCACTAACTGGTTTTCTGGTTTAATTATTGTGGAGGGTAGGCATGATTCTTGTTGGAACCGTTCCAATCCACTACACCGTGCTGATCGACATGATGCCCCAAGAATTTGATTGCTGGTTGGCCGAAAACGCATTTGTCCGCATTCACAGTGACGTTATACGTTGCAAATCGTTCGAAGAGCAATCGCAGATGATTCTGGTGCTCTTCTTCAGAGGCGCTTGCCACTGAAAGATCGTCCATCCAGGAATGGAAAGTCAAAACCTCTTGTGACGTCGTCGATAAATCGTTAAAACGTTTGAGCAGCGTTCCGGAGATCAAATGGCATGGACAGAAATTCAAACAAGCCGAATATCGTAATTACCGCGGTTTTGGAGACGTTGTTTGCGGCAACTGGGATCTTGTGGTAGACACGAACCAGACCGAGCTTCGAGAACCTACGGGTGCCTTTCAGGCTAGCCGTGATGTCCTGAATATGCGGAATGGGATACCTCTCCGGTAACGTGGCGTTGTTTAGTGCACGATAATCTCCACATGGGCGCCAGTCTCCTGACTTTTTCAGGACCATATGGAGAGGCGAAGCCCAGGGGCTATCCGGCGGGCGAATGATGCCAAGCTCGAGCGTGTGTTCGAACTCGGAGCGCGCTATCTTCAGCTTATCCGGTGTTGAACGACGGGCTTTAGCGGACACCGGCGGGCCAGTGGTGACGATGTGATGCTGCGTTGCACCAGTCACTGGCGGTAACGAGGTCGGTTGTCTGAAGATGGTCGGAAATTTTTCGACAAGAGAAGCGTAAATGCTTGTGATAACCGAGCGATACACGGGACTGATTGGAACCGCGTCGGTCAAAGTCCCGGTAACAGACAAGTTCCTATTACGGTCGACTAGCCGACGGTGTCGTGCGCTGACTAGCGGGTCTAAGTGTTCGGGAAAATCGATGCCAATGATAGGCATTTGGACGTCTGCCACGGTGAAAAGCCATCGAAACGTGCGGCGGAGGCCTAAGTTTAATGTGCGTGAACGCTGGCCGTAAACGGTAATAGACGTACCGTTTGCTGCGCGTAAGGCAGACTGTGCCTGCGTAAGTCGTTCGCGAGAATCCAATGGGAGAACGCTGAACTCTGCACCAGTGTTAATGTGGTAGCGAACTCCCGACTCGCGGTCTCGAATGAAAAACAGGCGACTTCGGGAGCTAGCAACGTCGGTCGCCGCGACGTGCCTGCCGACTAGCTTCCCTGTTCCTTTCTTCGAGAAGGAACAGGGAATGCGGCAGAATCGAGCGCGGTTACCAAACTGCTGGTGGTACCAGCAGTGGTCGAGGTTGGCACTTCCTGTGAGTACTGGTCGCCTCCTAGAAGCCGATCGGGGGGCTCTTTTATTAGGCTTACAGAGGCTGAGTAAGGGCACGAGCTTCGAGTGTTGAGCGCCTGGATCTAGCGTGTGAGCTCATTCACACGATCGGTCACGAGTGCCAGTGGTTCCGGCGTTGGCGCGGGTACTTGGGAGGCATGTTTTCTGTATGTCTCCCACATACGGTCGGCTGTATCAGCCCATTGCGACAGGGCTGCTTGAAGGTTGGCACTAAGGAGATTTTGCATATCCCTAAGGATTCGCTGGATCCATAACTCCTCCAACAAGGATTCCTCGAGCCAGGTCGAGCCTGCGAGGCGTTGCATATGGCGTAGAAGCTGTGAAGGCTTACGGTTGCCCAACTCGGTGGAACTCGGCAGCTGAGCGACGCGTTGACGGCGCGAAAGGCCACTGTGCTTGATAGTGGCTTCTTTAAGCCGCTCATATGGTTTAACGGAGTATGGATGCTCCAAAATGTCGTCCACTTCGTCTGTGACGTGAGGCGGAAAAGCAGCAACCATATGGTGGAACTTCGTTACATCCGTGGTGATATTCCGCGACGCAAAAGTGGCTTCTAGCTGTGTAAACCAGCATCGAGGACTGTTCTCCCTAAAAAGAGCGATCGGGACCGAAAGAGCACTAACGAAAACGTCTGGCGGATTAAAAATCTGTTCATGCATAGTTTCGACAGCAATAAATATTACATTGGATACATGAATGAAAAAGTAACGTTAACATACGTTAGAAAAATAAAATATACCCGCGAAAAAAGATGTACGGGATCATCAGTTTTAGTGCATATGTGCACTAAATTAACGTTTCTTCAGGTATACGCAGAAATACCAGACGCGAAAAAAAAATACAGA
>LUCH01005348.1:3496-31962 GCA_013368495.1 Paragonimus heterotremus | reverse complement strand
TTCCTGTAGCGTAAAACGGGTATTGCCACATATGGAATATTTTCGAACGGGATAATGTTCCTTACACGGTTCACACTTACGCCAACGGTCTGTTCGGCGCGTTCGCACTTCATGATTAAAATACGGAGTTACAACCGGGGCTGCCGTAGTAACTATGCAGCATGCGTTCACACTAGTAGCTGTTCCGTTCAGTTGACTCACGCTATGATCAACGCATAATTACGCAGTATGCCTTCACCCAAGTAGCTGCTCCGTCCAGTTGGCTTGAGCTGTGATTAACGCTTAATAATGCCGCATGCACTCACCTAAAAAACCGGTCCGTCAAGTTGACTGCAACCATGCCAAACTCTACACATAACTGCTCCATCCATTTGTCCTACCTCACGGATTATGTCATGCTGCACTCCATGCTAAGACACTTATAACTGCTCCGTCCATTTGTTCTACTTTACGAATTGTGCCAAACACACAGGTGGACGAGTGAAGTCAGTGATGACGAAAACGTGCGGATAGAATCTTGAATCATGTAATCGATGATTGTGGATAAATGTACATACTACCTCCACTTTTTTCAGCACAGAATGTAACCTTCGGTTCTCATGTGTTACAGGCGTCTCCTCGGATGACTGGAACCGTGAATCGGAGGAAGTCTTCATCATCATGTCGTTCATAACACGTGATATCTGCAAGAAATCTGTGTACCCATATATGAAGGAACTTCAATTATATCAGCAGGGTAATCGGTCCAAGTGATGTTGATTTGAGCCTTCTTCGGCCCGTGTGCAAGCGATATACTGTTGGCGAACCGACCTAAGTCGACATCAGTTGTGGGTGGTGTGAGACACTATCTGCCCATAATCACTGGGGTAATGCGAACGACGGCTGACAAAAATAACGTTTTTTAAACGTACAATTACCAGGAGGCTGCTGCTGAAGCTGCTTGCCACAGAACGGATACTCGTTTGTGTCCGCTATTTCGATACATTTAGAGTGAAAAATCGGCTGATCGGCATCACACCAATAACTGTCAATCTGTACCGGGTCAACGCAGTGTACACACGGCAACCCTGATTTAGGCTTCTTCACATACCTCGGTTGAACACCGCTTGCAGGTGAGCCCATAGGGAAGTAGTACAAAGGTAAGCCGGTGTTTACACATTCCACTATCTTACTGGCGAAAGCAATGATGCTGTTAAAGCAAGTCACTGCCGTGCGGTTGTTGCAATCGTGCAGTTCTCCATGTATATGATGAAGGGCTTTATAGTGACGGCTGAAACTGGCTGCAACGATCAGCGGAAGTTGCGGGCTGACCAACCGTTGAATTGCTGAGATATACCTTGCCAGCCACCGCTCATGAATGTGGGCGTGATCTATGTAAATGGAGATTAAAACTATAAAATACCGTACCGTAGGGGTGGAAATGTTCCTGAAACACCGACAGAATGTGTATGCATGGCAGCCACATTGTACGGCAAAAAGTACATTCAAGTGTGCCTTCCACGCTCTCTACGACGAAAGTGTCACCATCGCGTTACACACAAAACTGCAATGTTCAAAGTGAACACTAGAGAAGTGCCTACCCGGCACTCAGATATTGCTTCGAAAGAGAGTCGTGTAGTTCGTCCCCTCGGATGTTTTTGGACAAAAGTGACCTATGAATGTGGCCATTCTGTGAAGAATGTACTACACGTACCAGCCAGCATCCACAAACTTACGAATATCGCACCCATGGGTCGTTTATATTTCATACCCCCGCAGCAGCCACTCACCGTGGATCCATATTTTCTGAATGGCGGCTGTTAGGAAGTATCTTGGGCGCGTTCACCTCTTCAACCGTCCGTTCGCGTTCCCCAGCCTATTATTCGTTCGATTGCCGAGGTAAACAACATAGCTTTGCGTATGGGTAGCCCACTTCGGCTTGATGTAAAGCCAATTACCCAACAGATAATTCAGAGACTTCTAATCCGCCCGGACGGTGATATATAAAACACTGTAACAGTACAACTTACATTTCCTTATTGTCTTCCGTAGTCATTCGGTGGAAGAGAAAACGACTATAAAAAGTTTGTCTTACAACAAATATGACGGACGAATTTCGCCCACTTACATGTTTACGTACGGCGTCACGTACATAAAAGTAACAAATTAGGATGTCGCAGCCGAACACCACATGCATTGAATCATTCGCTAACGATTCAAGGTTCACAACGAGTTACGCGTAATCGGTTAATCCGAAAATGTATTTCTCAATATCCAACGGCAGAAAAGAGAATCTGTCATCGAAACGGTTAATGAGAAGAAGCTCGTGTAAACTGGATTTACTACGATACTAATTGAATCAATGTACATGAAAATTAAATATCATACCTCGAATGTGAAATATCCTCGCAAATTAAACAAAGAATGTGCCGGTGCAACAACTCTGACAACCAGGCACTGCTCAGTAATGGAGGGCGATAAAACGGAATTGAGTTCACTCAAACAAATGGTAATTGGTCGGGTTGAAGCAAAGTGGCTGTTCACGCATTGAGAAATGGTAAGAATTTTAAGCTACTCAAGAAAGAACATGGAAGAAGAATGTCTTATTTTGACATCTAGAAATGTACGGCGATCAGACTGAATAAGAGTAAAAGAAACGATTATAGTAGTTGGCATAAGAATAAAAATGGTTGGTACTGTTTATTCTTAGAAGAATGAAGAGAGATAGGGCTACCCTTCAACAGCGATCAAACAAGGCACAGCAATCTCAAAATAACGCAGCAAACCTTAACAAAATCAACACATGGGCTGCCCTCATTTGCGCTGCCATCTTATCCATAACCAATGTTTTTACCGCAATGCGATCGCCCATCATTTCCCGAAAAATTTCGAAAAGTCTGCATAGTAAAGCATACTTCTCACAACGAACGTTCCTGGACATCACGGGTCGTCCGTCTCCCATACCGTCTGTCACGAGGAACTGATATAACTTTCAACTTATAAAGTACGAGGAAATATAAATTAACACACTTGAACCCGTTTGTCCCGTGAGTGGCATCCACATTCACAACATGTGGGAAACCTCGGAATAGTTCAATCTGCATTCGCCGAGCGAGGCAGATATGCGTATATCGGTTGCCTTTATCCCTCAGACTGTGCACCACACCTATAACACTTATCACCGGCAGCACCTCATCACGGTTCTCTAACATACGGTGATCAATCTTACGTAACAATCCCACTTGACATTGCAGGTTTTAATTTGCGGTAGATGTTTCCAACGTCAGCGGTTGCGATAAACTTCCCGTAAACATCCGCTACATACTGTTTAATGTCGGCAGTTGGTGTATTGTACTGGAACGGACTCCTGCACTCGTTCAATTCACCGACGGTGAGTCAACGATTCGAGGGATGGGACTCATATAGTAGACGATTGAGAGGGTAGTTGTGATCCAACTCGAAAAAGCTCACAACCAGACACGCATCTCGTCGGACCGCGTGAAATCGTGATCTGTAACGTGTGTCGCGAGAGCTGGTTCGTTAAAACTAACAACAGTTAACCCACTAGACACGTCGCACACCCCTGCATACATTTTTACCCCTTTTGTACTTCGAACAACGATAATAAAGCTGTATGGTTTTCAGGAAACTATGTCACATTACCTTATCGTAATTCAAAGCAGTTTTCGACTGACGGCTAGTCCCACGAACGTGAACAACGCCCTCCTCGTCCATGTACCTCTGAAGACACTCTTGAATGTGTGAGAGGGTGCGAAGTTTGCCATCTTTAAACATCGCCTTGAAAGTCTCAATATACTTCATTTCCTACTAATGGAAAATAAACCACTGAAAATAAAATAACAAACAAATGACAAGCATGAATAAATAAATTAAAAACAACATAAGCGTTCTTGTGTTAACACTGCCCCACGCCGTCGACTACTGCAGCAGCAGCCATACCGCCTTTCCAAAAAAATAAGTACGATGAGGTCGTTTTTGATTGGCGTTCAGTTTAAACAAACAAATATAAGTCCATGAGGACTTATACCTGGTCATCGCAATTCGCCTATACTCACGACTACTGTGCGCTCAAAAACGGCTAGTCAAAACGTTAAACCTTCCAAGGCCGTGTACACGAACCCAGAATAGAATGATCGCGTAGGTATGACGTATTTCACGCTGATTTTGTACAACTCATGTGGTCAATATTATGTAACTAAGTCTCCTGACTCACACTAGATAGAAACTGTTGACTGACATTTTTCGCTTCTGTTATATGTTGTTCACCACCCCAATCGAACCCATATAAACGTGTTGTACTTAGCCTGATGATGAAACACCGAAAACGGGCTTGTTTTCTATGCGTTTCTTCTCATGACTAAACCGGGTATATTCACAGTATTGACGTAAACCTATGTGGTTGAGTCTCATAAACTAACTGTCTGATTTCCGGTAATTTGTTGAAAAAGCCCAGACAGTTCGTATACGTGCATTTAACAGCCACTTCCTCGTTTGCATTTGCGAGGGGAGAGAAAGTAGAGTGCAGGGAGTAGTTTTGGAAAGAAAACTTGAGATTAAGGAGTGTTGCGGTTGGACTCAGTTTGTTCTGCCGAGTTGTTCTCACGGCCCACCTTTGAGGCTGCGGGTTCTACGTCACCGCCCGTGCGCAAGCCAGCGACCCTACAGGACGCTCGATCCGCATTCTTGGTGTCGCAAATCGCAACCTCTGTGCCCCCGTTAGATCCCACTTTTGGAAGGGTGTCTGGGAATTGTCATCTACGGAAGATTTGACTTTTGTCTGTTAGGTGCGAGGTTCGAATGAGAGCGATGTGCGCGGTGTTATGGGCCACTGATAGAAATACCTGGTGGAGCTGGTGGAGGAAATGCTTTTTTGAATCACTTCTTTACGAATTCTCGGAAGAAATTATTTTCTGCGTGCCTGGTTGATGCGTTTTGCAGCAGGTATTTCAAGAGGCGGTTTTTGAACGGTTTCAGTTCCTCCAACAATTGTGCCCATGCATGGGACTTTGGCCGTTGAATTGATGGTTACAGAAACCCCGTCTCCGCTTCCGACCAATAGCACAGAAGCTTGAATAGACACTTCGGGAGCAGAAGCAGCAACTCTAGTCTATGGTTGCAATGTCCATTGTGCCATTTTTTGTGACTTAGTTTGAGCTGGTTGCCCGCGTCTCGGCATCTTTTGCAGAGAGCAATCGGAAGACGCGCCTTTTAGGTTGGCGATGATGGACCTCAAGATCATTGTTTTTCTCATCACTTTCTCGAGGCTGAGAATGAATGGTAAGGTTGTCAAATGACCAAAAGACTTGTTGTCTTGGCGCGCAGGCTACTTGCGAGCACGGGGTTCATGAAGTCGAGGCAGAGCAAATATGGTGGAAATGATTTGGCTAGCTCGGCTGGAGAAACTGTTGGGGGGAAACGGCCGCATAAGACGACCCCCTTTCTCTCACAGTCATCCATGGTATTTCCGTCGCAGCCTCCTATATATGCGGCTGACACGGCAACAGCCTTCTTGGTGGTTGTAGCACTAAATTGGGCAAGAGCTATGTAATTATTCAAAGGCTGTAGATTCAACTACACTTCAGATAGAGTCCGTAAGTACTCACTCATCCTACTTCCCGCGGAAGAAATGAAACTAAGTACAGGATTAAGGGGACAAGCGCGAAATTCGAATCCGATTCAGGCTATCTCGTGGCATATTCATGTTGAAACATTGTACTGTGTTCTTCTTTTTTTCTCAACCACTGCAGTATAAATTAGTTCGGTTGCGGTATTCCATTCTGTTTGACATTTACTTCGTCACGCTCCTCAACCTAATTAGGAAATCTCGAGTTATTTTGAACTTCTGAAATTAACGTTATTAACTGCATGGGACGGGCATCACCACTACCCACCTGGTGTTTGGTGTATCTTGTCTCCTTTTCTGTTCTCATCTGCGTCGGTGAATATCTCGCATACATGTTGGAACGGTCTGCGTGTAGTTTGTGTTCTAAACTTGTTCGACTGACAGACCACGCCCTTCAGTGTTCCTTGTGTGACGCCTGGTTCCACACGTTTTGCCTTGACCTCCGTTTGGAGTTTTACCAAGCTCTGAGCGCGGCCAATCTAGACTGCCTCCGGCTAAATTGCGATGAGTGTAGATAATATGGGTGACTGTTTAGTAGTTCAGTGGACGCTACTGGTAATTCGGTGCTCATTGTTAGTGTAGCCACCTCGCCCGACAACGTTATTCCTGGTAATCGCTTACGCCTCCCAACACAAGCAGTAGAAATCACGCCTAAATTTAAGGCAAGTTAAAAGAAGTTCCTGCCTTAGTTGATGTGGGTGCCGAGCCGCCAGTTTCCACTATCAGTTACTCGCCTTCACATGCCATAACGAGCCTATCCACCAATAGGAGTCGTTCCTTCGGCACACAGTTTTTATTGCCTGTAAACGAAGATTTTTGGGAGTAAATATAGAAGAAACGAGCATAGCGGGGTATACGCGCTCTTTTCGAAATACCTGTATGAATAGATCTCACCTCACAGGCACTGACACAAAGTCCAACGCATTCCTTCCATCTGCGACCGAGTCTACAGCCGTAGATGCAGATTCTTCCTCTACACCACCAATTGCAGCTACACTGCTGACGCTCACATAGGAACAAAGTTCTCAGCTGGCTAAGATGAAAGTGAACAGTGAATTGCTTAGTACGAGGCTGGCCCACCTGGAGAACAAGTACGAGACAGCTGTCAGCAGAAGGAGGAACGTCTTAATATATGGTATTCCCGAACCGTACTCAAGGGACAGCAACCAAAGAGCATTTGTGCTGAGACACGATCTGTCAAATATATTTCGTAAGGGGGATTATCAGGAGGTATCGGAATGAGCGGTGTTACCAGTGGGAAAATGAGACCAGGTGACCAATGTATCAGGGGACACAAGGCCGGTAATCTTGGAACTCGTACTCCGTTTCCATCGGGATCAGCTGCTCGCGAGATCATTGGACATAAAGACCAAGTAAAATAACGAACTTGAAACCATCTCGGATGTGTTAAATTCTGCTTCTTCGAAAGATGTCTGTTCCCTGCACAAGCCGAAGGCACAGGACACCGACCGTTACCTCCAATTGGCTCTTTCTCCTATTACAAACGAGCGCTGCGCGATTATACAGATTCCTCCCGCGTATCTCAGCCTTTAATACAGTATCACAAACGTGCAGTCTGTCGCCGACAAAGAATGGAATTCACCCTCGATTATAGTCCTCGAGGGCTCCCCACCTCATAAAAGACCCGATCGGTTGGAGCCCCTGCTTGTGAAAGCCTGTTACACAAACGCCCGCAACATAAACAATAAATGGGGTAAATTATTCGCCATGGCTGGTGGTTACGACGTGATTGTCATCACAGAATCTTGGCTCAGAATGAATACGCAGTACGAGGGGTTGTATCCGGAAGGATATAGGAAGTACAGACAAGATAGACCGGACGGGAGGCAGGAAGGGGGTGTTACTTTTAATCACCGAAAGATATGTGCAGCTGCAGAGCCTCTCTCTCAGTACACCGAACATTCAACCAGTAGAAAGTGTGATGAATTCGAGCACACAGACCATCTCAGTCGTGTGCGTCTACCGTAGCCCAATGTCGCAAGCCACCGAGGATGTGATGATGAGGGTCATCACTGCTAACCCACATTCCCTGCCAATACTTGGGGACTTTAACGCTGCTGACATCGACCAAGAGGACGAATCAGCCTCTGCAGGAAGTTTTGGAGCGGACCTGCTGGAATTCCTCCGTGACAACATGTTGATTCAACACGTGAGATGTAACCCGCGTTTCTAGAATCGGGCAGGTCCCCTGACTGCTTGACCTAGTGGAAAACAGACACGAAAATCAGGTTACTTCACTTAGGATGGGTGTTACTCTTGGGAAAAGTGACCATGTGACTATTACCTTTGAGTTCTCCATCAGATGGAGTCGACACCTTTCAACTTAACACGCAACTTTGGAAGAGTTAAAATCGATAAATTGATCCCAGATGCAAAGTATCTGGAATGGAGCCATCCCTTGGGAACGGTAGACGAGGTTTGGGAGCTGATTAAACGAAATCTACAAATTCTCACGGAAAAACACGCCCCAATGATCGGACGCCCCTCACAAAGCAAACCTCGTTGGTGGACAGCTAGAATAAACAAGGCACATATGAGGAAAAAGAGGGCTTGGTTAATTTTTGAAAGACTGGCCATAAGAGATTTTTACACTATCTTCGCGAAAGAGACCGCACAATCGAACTTTAAGTTAATGCACGAACCGCCTACGAATTAGCACTTACTCGCGGTGTCAAAGTCAACCCTAAGCGGTAATATGCATATGTGCAAGCTATGCCAGCGGTGCTCAGGGAGATAGGTAGCCTGAAGCTCGCTGATGTCAACCTACTTATCGATGCTCATGAGAAAGCGGAACGTTTGACGTTGCACTTTACAGGTGTCCCCCAAAAAGATAGTCAGCAGAACCGTACCCTAGACATACCTTCTGTGCCGATCGCAGAAATGACTCGAGAAAACATAACACCCGATGCAATAGAGAACATACTACGGCAGTTGAACACTCATGAAGCCCCGGGGCCAGGTGGCGTTCAAGCCTCTATTATCTGTCCGTTAGCCAGTGTATCAGCCGTTCCAGTAACCAACCTGCTGAACCAATCTATCAACGAAGGTGGAGTGATCCAGGACTGGTGTGAAGCAAATGTCATAGCTCTGCACACGGGCGGAAGCAAAGAGGCAACCGGTAACTGTCGACCAGTGAGCCTCACTTGCATTCTACCGGAAATGTGCGAACCAGCTATGATGAACAAAATTGCCAGGCACCTAACCGAGAACAAACTGTTGGGTGCGATCCAACATGGATTCGTAAAGAAAGATCTTGCCTCTCCAACCTGTTATGTTTTCTAAATGAAATAACACAACGATTGGACGAAGGCGAACCTGTGGAACTATGTTATCTGGACTTCAGTAAGGCATTTGACTCGGTAAATCATCGATCGCTACTTCTGAAGTTAGAGCATTACCAGACAGTGCCGGCTATCACTCGATGGATAGCGGTTTTACTTTGTAACACGGTGTTCAGAGTCACTGTCGGTGAATCCATCTCACGAGTATACCCTGTATTCAGCAGAGTGCCACAAGGGTCATTACTCAGACCTCTACTGTTTCTAGTTTACGTCAATGACCTGACTATATCCCTGTCATCTCGGCGTTATATGTTTGCTGACGATTTGAAAATTGTGGGAAATCTGGATCAGAATCTTGTCCAACGTGACTCAGTGAAGTTGTTCGACTGGTCAGCAAATTGGGATTCACCCCTCATCTCAGAAAAGTGTCTGCACCTGATTAAAGATGGTAGCCGTCTTACTCAAAGACAGCTTCCCAATTCAAGTAATCCGAGCACACTGAAGCAGGTCACTGAGGTTAGAGAACTTAAGGTTATAATCCACGGTGACTTTAAACCCACGGCGCAGTGCGCTTTATCGGCGAAGAAAGCAAGAAGCTCGCTTTTCCAGCTCATGAGAACCATCTCTTCCAGAGAGCCGGAAGTAGTGATTCCGTTGTACGAAACGTTTGTTGGGCCTCGTTTGGAGTATTGTATTCAGGCCTGGAGTCCAAGCCTACAAAAAGGTAAACAATGCCTTAAGTGTTCAAAGGTTAGCTACTAGGTTGATACAGGGCATGAAGCCCTTGGCCCATACTAGCAGATGGAAAACTCTAGAAATATTTTCCCTTGAACGAAGAAGGCTTCGTGGAGACTCGATATAAGCTTTCAACATCCTAGTAGGCCTTACTGATGTCCCGGCTAGTACTTTTTTTCAGCCGACAAAGATGCCCCAACTGAGAGGGCACCATATGATGATCCACAAACCGAGGGCAAGCAAGAGTGCCCATGCTTCATTCTTCTCTCACAGAGTGGTGAACGCGTGGAACAAGCCCCCCCCCGTATACTTTCGAAGCTTCAACGGTCGGAGCATTCAAGTGTAGGCTTGACCTGGTCTGAAGCCGAGTGTTTCCTGACCTAATCTAGACTCAGCTTGTGTCATAACTCCGTATGCATGTCGTGTGTACACAGCTATGTTGTACGGAGCTTTATCTAGGTGCAGGCAGACGTTTATATGCAGGTGCGTAATTAAAAAGTTTATCCGCATGTATATGCAGATATTACTTATCTATTATTATTATTATTATTATTATTATTATTATTATTATCAAAGTATGTAATAATGTTTAGACCTTCCGTACTATTTGGTTGTACATAAGTGCTGTAGTGCATAATTCGTAAAGAGGGTCTGCAACTTGGCGAATACTCAAAGGGTAGACTGTCGGGATTATCACTCCCGGTCATTAACATCTATAGCCTTACATTAAATGCTCACATTTTCACCCTGGAACCAGAACCCCCTTACTCGTCAGCTTAGAAACACTGCAGTTTTAGTTTTAAATCGGATACCGTCATCCATAGGAAACTGTCATTTCCTTTCTTTATTTATTCAATCCAATTTTTTCTCATTTTATGGACAGCTGATGATGGCTCCTTGATATGAATGATTGGCAGATGCAAACCATAAAACAAGTTAGCACTGACATGAAGGTCAGTACCACTGATACTCAATTACATTCTGTATGGTCTCCGCCTATTCAAAAAAACAAAAACAAAGGCCGTAATTAACAAGTTACAAAAAGGGACATTTGGCCGGAACAGAGAGGTAATGACGTCAAAACTATTGGGATGGAAATATTTTTTCAATAAAAAATAAATAAATAGTGTGAAGAGCACATGTCCTCATTCTGAAGGCCACGAACTTGGTCCTGCCAGGTGAGGCAGTGGGAGATGGGGGCTGTAGAATTCTACTCCCTTTCTCTTATTGCTCAAAAATTTGCGTCAGAATATCTCAGTATCAGTGGGTTCATGTGTCGTCATGGAGTAATCGGGGGTTTTGAATGGATTGGGCTGTACCCCAAAACGTCCTTCAATCATATCTCTTTTTTCTCTATATCGACAGTAAGCTGTCATGTGAGTACGCAGTCAGCAAACCCCCTATTCAGCGTACAGGAAGAACAGTACTGTCTCTCAGTACTGCACAACTAGTGTCACAAAACTGTCGCAGTTACATATATGTGTAACATATAGCTGGGGTACCGCATGCATATTAGCGGTTGTTTCAAAATGGGTGTGTGCAATGTGTACGTATGCGTGATTATCTCAGTCCGGCTGTCTTCATTTTATCAACGAACATGAACGCAAGCTGTTTTCTGGTCCTCTAATTCTTTCTCCTTGTCTTTACGTACAAGGCTGTTATTGTTTTTGTAGGCCACGGTATCACGCAGACGAATCTTTATAAGGGATCCTCAATCAAAGCGCGGGAAGCTGCCATCTACCAGCGCAAGAAACTGAACTACTAGGCTGCTAGCCGCCACGTCCTCTGAACTGAGCCGAACTGAACTGAATAGCCCCACATTTGCAGCAGCAGATTTTCTGCCTCGATCCACTTTTCATGGTGCGTGCGTGACTAGTCAGCGGCAAAGTGGCGCATTGGTTTTCGTCTAACCTGCAGCTTATGCAGATAAAGTTGAGAAATGGGGGGCATACTGCTTGCACTGGTGTTCGTTGAGGACAATCCATTTGAAATCACACCAATTCCGGTAGTGGTAGCACTACACGCCGATTTTTGCGGATATTTTTCACCCGTACTGACCGCAAACACTCACTGCCTCTGGTAGGGTTTGCGGAGCCCCAATGCTACTGTATCTAACGCTAGTCGCCGTCAACAGGAACAAGCAGTTTACTATATGAAGCGGTTAGCTCACAGTAATTCATGAAACAGACAAGACAAAGCGAAAAATGCTGATATTATAGAACCCAAGTAGCAAAACACGCAATGAATGGGTGTTATTCCATAAAAAACAACAGTAATAATACATCATTTGTTGTTGCATAAAACACCGGCAGAGCAAAAATACCAGTAGACAATGTCAGCGAGGCAAGCTGTACTAAATTTCGCGTTGTGCGCGCCGAGGATTGCACTAGAGGATATAGTCAGAAGACGTCGGATAAATAATTTCACACACGGTGTAGGAGGCACAACATTGAACGTTGGAAGATGGGTGAACACGCAGGACAAACGCTTTTCGTTATACGATTAACCAGTCAGTATGCTATTACAGCAACCAGAGGCCGAGAAGCTCTCTTAAGGATCCTGGCTGCGACCGTGTTTTCCCGCTCGGTTGTTCTGTGTGCATGATTCTGTGTACACTTGCCATAGGATGCCTGATACTCAGTACCACTTTCTTCAGTCGTCCGACTAGTTACACGAAGCGACTGCTTTCCACTCCCTTAACGACCCACCTAGTGTTAATCTCTTCAAGGCAGTGTATCTTGGACTTATTCGAGCGTTTTTCAACAAACTTGAAGTTTCTACACACTTTCTGATTGGTGCGCTGTTGAGTGCAGCCGGGTGGGCTGGAGACCGCCTCGCGTTTGTTTTCTTTTTCTCCTCTCGGTTGCTGCGATTTGTAATGATTTTCTTAAGGGCCGTTGCATTATTTTGGGGTTGATGAACTACGTTTGATTGGTGTTGAAAATTGGCCCCACTTTTTACTATCTTCCCTGAAAAACCGCACTATGCATCTTTATTCTTGATTCAGCCACTGCCATCGTTTCCCTTAGTCTTATTCACTCTGAGCCCCATAAATTTTTAAACGCCTAAATAAGACAGTTTCCTTTCATATTGTTTCTCGATTAACCTATACTTCACATCATTTTTCCGAAACGCGAATAGTCATTTTGCTCCGAGCATTTGTTTGAGCTCAACTTCGTGTTATCGTTCCTCATTGCTCAGCAGTGACTAGTTACCGATTTTGTTGTGCAGGCATATTCATTTTTTCAATTTCTTAAAACGTTTTAGATTCCATTGCTAATGAACCGTTTGCTAACGATTGAAGTACGCCTCAAGCCACGCGTAACGTGATGATTCAATGAGTGCATTTAGGCTGACCGTATCAGAGTTAAGTTATCTTCTCTACCGTTGGATATTGCGAAATACGTTTATTGCATTTTCAGATTGCACGTAATTCGGTGTGAAACTGAATCGTTAGCGAGCGACTCATTAGTTGATCCTAGGTTAGACTAGAACTGAATGATTACCATATTTCGAATCACTGCCGGAAATATGAAGTTTCTTAACAAAACCTATCCCGTTCTTTCAGACTGATGTCTATCGAGACCACCTTTCTGCTATTCTTCAGGAACAGCGTCTAAAATTGTTATTTTACGAGGGCCAAGCACATACCCAGTTATCCACTACATAGCTCATCTGATAACTGCAAGAAGGAGGCGGTGCGTAGAAGTACCCGTTAACTGTTATCGTAACCGGTCCAATAAAAGAAGTGTGCCTTCATACAGAGAGGGGGATGAAGCTAATATAAAGACCATACAACACACGAAATACCAATCATAAAGTGTATTGGGTAACTGTGGACGCCAGTAAGTCCCCAACAGAGCGTCCGTGGGCCAAAACCACGAAGAACGAATGGAGGTGAAAGACAAGTTAGACTTTCGACAGCCATACCAGATATCGTACTGGACAGATTCAGGTGAACGTGTGTAAATGAGCATTAGGTTCGTTGAATAACAATGTGATGGAGGGAGTTGTAAGATACACCGGCATAGTGCCCGAATGCCGGAGTTGGTTGAAAACGATGGGACGAGCGCGGGAAAAATTTCCAAGCTTTTCGCTGGAAAAATATCCGTTTCATGGGATTCGTCCTGAAGGTCGTTCAAAAGGCAAAACTGTCCTTTGGGCGTGAATCCTTGATTTTTAAATATTTTTCGACATTTTCAAATCGCAACTTCAGATAAAGCACTTACTTCACATTAATTGCAAATAAGCGGCGTTGATGGAGAAATTGAAATACATCGAATAAGTCCCAAAAGTATTGGTTCGGTGATGGAAAAGTTTCCCACCATTTTCGAGACAATATCCCGTTATCGGCGTTAGCTCACTGTTCAAAGTTATATAAATGCCATCATTGCAATTCTCGAGGTGAAATACGTCATCCTATAGCCCGAGAGTGCTTCATTTTGCGGCATTTTACAGATATGGTCGAAATGGGAATAGACGACCATACAGCGTTGGCGTTGCATTTCAACAAGAACACTAACACATTTGATCGTGAAACGTGTATGGAAACATTTCCAGCTTCTTCGTCTATCCGATATTTATATTATTTCTCTTCGCTTGCAAGATTCCATTCAGATACTGGTCGATGCAACGTTGCTGTTAGAAATGGTTGGAAATGGCGTTATCATATGATTGTTTCCATCTTCGGTGTATATGGAACGGCGTAAGACCAGGGTATCATGCCTCACTCTATCATCGAGAATCTTCGGAAGTAAATTCTGTTCACACTAGTGCATTACTTCAAACTCGATTGAGGTCGCGTCGCGTTCTTAGGGAACAATATGCAGAAACGGATGAAATCAAGCTGCCTGCCGATCACTAGGAGGTATGCCTCTCAGCCAGTCACACCATGATGTCTATAAGGTTCATAACTGATACTCTCATGAGCTGATTATCAATTTAAAACATGATACTTGCACAACGGGGTTGATTATAGTCAAATAACTCTAAACGTTAGCCAGCAGGTTCGACGAAGTCCAGCCTCGTTTAGAACTTGAAAAAATCAGGGGACACCCGTCATGTGTACTGATGCCTTTCATGGTTCGGTCCATTCCCTCACCTTGTTATTAACTCTGTTTCGGCCGTATATCTGTTCCAGAGGAAAACTTTCTGCTACAGCATGCAATGATTTTAATTTTCTGCTCAGTAGTTTTTTTCCATAGCTAACCAGAATGACTTACCTGAGTCGGCCAGTCAGTCCAATATGTTGTCATTAACACATAACACACAGGAACATACTATTTCATTTCGCTACTCGAGTGAACTAATATGAAATATCTGCAATTGTTATTTGCATTTCCACATCTCAGATACTCCCAAGATCACGGTCACTAAAACCCAGTGGTTACATTTAGTCGGACGTATACACTATCCATTCACGTGAATAGTACCTTGAGAAAAACTCCAATAATACATTTTTGTATTTGATAGCTCATTTGCGAGTTGGTCATGCCGTTTATTACAGGCTCAGTGAAGTTGGTGGAACAATACGGATGAATGGGAATAGCTACAAGCTGGTCGTTTTTCCGGTGAGTTTTGCTCAACAATCATGCTAGTTTTAAAACCTGCGAAGCACTGTTTTAGCGTTTTCCTTCGCAAAGACATGTCCAATGCATAGAGCATGCGGATGGCTCAATTGTTCTTGACCGCCCAAATAAAAAACGAAAATCTTACATAATCTAGGCACACTCATAGGCTATGCATTAGTTTAATCAGGGCTAACTTCCAAAAGGTAGGAAGTGCAAAATCAATTTGTGGTTGCTCTGAATAAAGCATTCTCCGTTCACTGAGAACATGGGCGTCTACTGTTATGACCCCATCGTTTCACCATT
The DNA here is from genome assembly GCA_013368495.1 of Paragonimus heterotremus. Taxonomy (NCBI): domain Eukaryota; kingdom Metazoa; phylum Platyhelminthes; class Trematoda; order Plagiorchiida; family Troglotrematidae; genus Paragonimus; species Paragonimus heterotremus. The sequence goes on along the minus strand of LUCH01005348.1, from coordinate 16,429 downwards.
CATCGCCTGTATACAGTATCGTTCGGCAGGATCAACAAAGCTAGCACAATGGTCCCCGGTGACGTCGCACATGGCAGAGATGACTACTCTTTCCAAGGTCCCCACTCTCCACTCCTGTTGACTTTGCACACCTTGAGGATCCCCGCTTATTATTGTCTCGTGATGCATCTGTATTTGTCTTTTAACTCTTGCTTTCACTATGTTTCAAACATTCTCAAATTGATTCAACATGGGCGAATAGAGTGCCAGTCGTAAGAGTTGTCCCCCAGTATATAACTCCTCACTAACAAACTTTCCAGGTCAGTGTGACGCGGTGGGTGGTCGCATATTAGCACAATGTCTGACATGGGTGTGCTGATCTTCATCTGATCTAGCAGGGTTCGTAGCCAGCCCTTGCAATCGTTACCGTTGTATGCTCATCGCCTCGTCGTGTAGCCCACTACCGAGCTTGATGTCGAGGCTCCAATTGAATGGAGATCACGGCCTCGATTGTTTGTTACAGTAACGCATGCTCTCGTTCCTTTCAGTGAACGCCCCATTGACCTCATACAGAACAAACTGATGTTTATCTCATCTTTCCAGCAAATAGTCTTTGAATCTGCATAACACTCAATCAGTCGATATGCAAACAGTCGCCGTAGCTCCAAATTCTCATTTGAACTCATGCCAACGGGCACTTGACACAGCTTCTTGACAGTTATGCATGAACCATCCAGATATCGACTGATCGTTGCGGTCGATAACTCCCTCTGAAACTCAGCCTCGACGCGCAATCTCAAAAATGCAGTGTCACCGTCGGGTTTATGGAAGTCCACTCCAACAACATATCAATCTCAGATTCTGTCAGAATCTTGCTTCTATGTCCTTTGCGAGGCTGCGCTTCATAACTAATGCAATCCACATGAAGCTACTTGCAAGCAGTATTGCACTTGACTCCGTTCAGAACGGCAACCATACGCCAGTCATCGCCCCTTTCGAATGCTTCGATAATACGTCTGCGTGGTTCCGGACTGATGCGAGTGTAATTGCGTCCGTCAGCCATGTATACAAGAGAACTAATGAAAGTGTTCGCAAAAACTGGTTCATTCTCATATCACAACTCGAAGTCTACCACGACCCTAAACCCCACTCCTATTGGACGTGAGATCCACAGACACTCCTAACCACTTGCACCCCTTCACCTGTCAAAGGAACTAACACGGTCCGCATTTTGGTGAATTAGTAGGGATAGGGTCAGATGAGCTATGCTCCACTTTGGTCGCTAACACTGTTCTCATTAAGCAAAGGCGTTGACAACCCTTAAATAACCCGTACCAATTCTTCTATAAAAGTAGCCAATCCAAAGTGCACTAATTAAGATTGGTTGTTCCTTCCGGCTAGTTGGACCAATCGCGTTCTTGCCGTCACGTCCAAGATTCTAACGTGAAAATCCTAATGCACCAAAGTGATTTGCTTTTGCTTGAAATGGAAAATCTTGCGCCCAAAATGAAAACAGATATGTAAAGTGGTATAGAATACCAAGCATCTGTCGCGGTGCAGAAAAATATTCCAACCAATATGACAACCAACAGAATTAATGATGATGATCACCATGTACCGCAAGCGTCTCAACCACAGGTTTTCCACCACTTCCCGCATGTGTTCGTTCTCTGACCTGTTCATAGTAAAAGTGGTTCAGAGGTAGCAGCTACTAGTGCGAACCTATACTGCATTCTCTGACGCCGATCATAACTTGTCAATCGAGTAGAGCAGGTACTAGTGTGAACACATGCTGAGAGGTTTTTGATAGCCTAAGTTAATCGAATGGAGCAGCTACCAGCGTAAACATATACTACGTGCCTAGACGTTATGTACAGCCTAGGTGAATGAGGTTGAAGCATCTACTAGTGTAAACCTACAGTGCATACCCAGACGTTTTTCATGGCTCAAGTGATTCAGGTAGGCATAACTCCTTATGTGAACGCATACTGCAGGCTAAGACGTTGTTGGTAACCTAGGTCAATCGTGTGAAGCGGCGACCAATATGAACGTATGCTATATACACATGCCTTCATGGGCCAGGTCAGCGGAACCAAGCTAGCGACTTCATCCTCTGAATCGATCACAACCAGCAATGTTTGATGGTGAAACTAAGTATATTGTACTATATACAACTCCTATGTGTGACACAAGGTGAAGAACAGTTTGACGAATTGGTTTGCGGGATTTCCCTTCCCGGGTATGATTATGAGTTGGTACTTGGCGAGCAACCGGGTCCCTACATTGCCGATTAACTGAAAGTGTAATGTACACATTGCAACCGGCTTACTCGGATATGTCTTCAATATTTTCCGCTTATGCAATTTATCAAACTTGGAAAACGCTGAGGTGTGGGCCTAAAGGGTGAAGATAGGCAGGCGATAAATTGAAAAACCTGCTGATACCTATCGATAATGAAACCTAACGGCAGTGGCAGTCCGTATGCAAGGATGCAAACAACAGTCGTCCCATAGAGTTACGAGAATACCGTTTGCGCCACAAAACCTCTTGTACGTGTGACAGAGATAGCTGTTAATTGGATCGAGATAGTGACCTAAAGGGCTTCTTGACAAACGAAAGTGTTTTTTAAACTATAGGTAAGAAATGACGCAAAATAGCTCCACCCTTTGGTGAGTCCAGAGGCCTCTGAGCCGGGATGATCTACATCACAGGACACAATGACAACGCGTGTTTAGACAATCCTGGAACACCCGCAGTAAAGCTTGGTTGTCTAAAAGTTGAAGGAGCAACTGATGATAAATAAGAGAACATACAGACAAGTGCAGCAGCAGAGGTTCTTTTGACAAGCCGCGGCTGCACTTTTGAAAGAAGTGCTGTTAAGGGTCATCGCGAGACAACGTCGCAGAAAGCAGTATACGTCGACACCAGTGGCTGCTTCAACCTGATTTATTTAAGCTATGATCAACGTATGGGCATACGGAATATGTTCACACTAGCGACCTCAATCGAGTTTGAAGTAATGCACTAGTGTGAACAGAATTTACTTCCGAAGATTCTCGATGATAGAGTGAGGCATGATACCCTGGTCTTACGCCGTTCCATATACACCGAAGATGGAAACAATCATATGATAACGCCATTTCCAACCATTTCTAACAGCAACGTTGCATCGACCAGTATCTGAATGGAATCTTGCAAGCGAAGAGAAATAATATAAATATCGGATAGACGAAGAAGCTGGAAATGTTTCCATACACGTTTCACGATCAAATGTGTTAGTGTTCTTGTTGAAATGCAACGCCAACGCTGTATGGTCGTCTATTCCCATTTCGACCATATCTGTAAAATGCCGCAAAATGAAGCACTCTCGGGCTATAGGATGACGTATTTCACCTCGAGAATTGCAATGATGGCATTTATATAACTTTGAACAGTGAGCTAACGCCGATAACGGGATATTGTCTCGAAAATGGTGGGAAACTTTTCCATCACCGAACCAATACTTTTGGGACTTATTCGATGTATTTCAATTTCTCCATCAACGCCGCTTATTTGCAATTAATGTGAAGTAAGTGCTTTATCTGAAGTTGCGATTTGAAAATGTCGAAAAATATTTAAAAATCAAGGATTCACGCCCAAAGGACAGTTTTGCCTTTTGAACGACCTTCAGGACGAATCCCATGAAACGGATAATTACCGATAAATCGTTTAACTTACAAACCGCCGAAGCTGACCTTTCTGCTGGAAAAGACGCTATGCATCTACTTGCGATGCAATACGCATTTTGGTGCTTGTGACCACTTCTACCTTGGGAAAATGTCCTCATCTGAATTGTAACTATGGTACACGTTTTGAAATTGTGCAGACGCAGTAGTTGTATACCTGATTACTCCATTTTCTTGACATGCCGCGCACGGTTGTGACTAGAGGCGACCAAGTCAGCACACTACTACACACAAATGGCTTACGGTTGGCACGAGTGTATTTGTTTCAATGGTCATCGAAGCGTTGATTTAGGCATCATCGTTTTAATATTTGACTTCATGTACTTTGCAGCGCTTCCAGGTGTACAACACAATTTCGTAACTTGAGAAGCGAGTTTGTTCGCTGGTTTGCTGCGCATAAATCTTAGCCGTAGACCTTGATTCCATGGGCTATCGCAGATGAAACAGGATTTCTGCACGTGTCACATTTTCTCCCCTGACACGTGGTAAAAATTAAGGCCACAGAAATCCGTTTTATTGACTTACACCCCTTTGTCTCACTCAGCAGAAAATCTAAAACTACGTCAACCTATACGGTCCTCCGCGGTGTATTAGTGCATGGTTAACAGGCGCCCGCTTGACAATGACCAGTAAAAACCGACTGGATCCGGGTAGTTTGGGCCACTACCTCAAGCCCCTGTATCAATTGCTGAGTCGCCGAAATCTTTATAATTGTGAAACTTCGGTAGTGCAATGCGGCGTGCTGCCATGTTGCGGGCATTATTTAGCTTTCGACTGTGTAAGTTGTGTGCATGCCCCACAAGGTCTTGGGCTTACTCTTAATTCTGTTGTCTCCTTTCACAGAACTACCACTGAAACCCTTACTTTAACAGAACGCCGTATTCCGGTGCCGTCACGTTGCACAAAGTTGGTTTAAGAGTACAACGGACAGTCGGAGCAAGAATGCTCGGCTTGCTTATTACAGTATGACCTCCTTTATTTTGATCGTTTGCCTGTGATATAATTGCCGCATGTTTTATATATAGTGGCATAAATAATACACACATGTATATACTGATATTAAATATTTTGATCCGTTGTGGGGTGCGCTTATTTACCGCATTAGTAAACACCGTTGTCATTTGTTTATAGAACATTAGTTATACTGTAGCTTCTAGGGCTAATTCTGATAACCGCCGACTTCATACTTTCTTGGAGTGCAGGGAATGTTTGCGAAGGTACGTGAAAAACGAAGGAACTACTAACTTTCGTTGGACCACCTGTAAGTGGAAGCATTATTAAACCACGATAGCGGAAGACGAAATGATTCCTTGAAACAGTCTAGATTGATTATAGCTCTACGAATCATAAGAGGCGTATAACTGTATTCACAAGTGTGCGACGGGTTAGCTGTGAACTAGTTTGCTGTAGCTGGAATGTGGCTTCTAACCGTGTTCACCACTAATCAGGATAATTCTCCTGAAAGGGGCAAACGGTACTGTTTGTACATTGATCAAAACGTCTGGCAGAACATGGGGTTCAGACTTCATTGAAGCAAAGTGGTTGATGAAACAAGTTACAAATGCATATATATGAAATATAAAACCATCAACTCAGTTGCACAGAGGATATAACTATGGAAAATAAATTATTCCAACGGTCTCAGCAGATGGGTACACAACACACTAAATCGTTTCACCAGACACCAATTTACTGGGCAAAATATACAGGCGGTCACTTATAGCTTTATATATTGTACCGACACGCGGATCAACCAAGCGGGCTAGAGAAAGACCGTCGAAGAGCGAGTGAGCCGAAAGTGTGTGGTTTAAGCTGGGGTCAAACGGTCACATAACATGCGGACAGCAGACATCGGACGACACAAATCATGCCAGCCGCCTGAATAACCCAGGGACAACATGCGACCATAGGTTTTAGAATTATTTTACGTATCATACTGCAGGTAAACCAGTTAAATCTCCAGGTTGCTGCAGTTCCGTTTCAAGCCTGGTGTGTGGGTCCTATCCCACGGATCAAAAGCTCACCTTGAGTGAAGTCAACGATTCCACGAGTCTGTTAAATAACACCACCAACTACTGTTAGTAAGCGGCACTTGGTCAATGCGTATGTCAAGTCCATCACAACAACCGGCATCGGAATTATACGACAGACTCTGAAACCTGTAATGTCAAGTGAGTTTGTTCCAGCGTCTAATATCGGACGTCAAAGAACCATCAGGGGATGCTCTCATAAATTGATTCGACGGGTGTCTTGCGTGCTGTCCAAGAAGAAAGCAACGGATCTCCACAAATCCGTTTACCACAGGGAAGTCAAGCTCATCTTTTCAGGCATTCTCCACAGGTGATGGATGTGGACGTCAGGGGACATGAGACTGACAGGTAAAAGTGTGCGGTCAAAATTTCTCCATAGCCCCTACGTTTGAATTTACGTCAGTTTTGAATACCGATGGCATGAGACATGGCTAACCCGTACATTACCGGTACGTCCGTAGTGCGGAGTGTGCTCCCCTGTTGAGGTGAACAGGTCTGGCATTTTTTATATCCTTCTGTCATGCGACTGTTTTACTATTCCAATACCCTGCACAAAAATTTAATAAGTAAGGTTCCACAGTATAGTTCTATATTGTTGTGCCTAATTCTGCTTCGCGATTCTAACACGTTTGATCGCTATCCGGTATAGCTGAATTCCAATTAATACACCTAGGTAGACTGTATCAGACTTTTCGGGCAACGATGATGGCACAGATGGCGGTAATTACGTTCGTCATGGACGAAATGGCTGCATAAATGATGGCAGTCCGTGTCGTCTTTGGTTGCAACATTATGTTTTGTTACTCTCATGTACGCAAGGCTGCTCGTAAAAATGCCCATAAGGTTCGCCAAGAGACTAATTCCTGTCGTTGTTGGTGGCTTCTCAACCAAATGGCAAAAGCAGGCAACGATCAAGGGTTGGTTGTATTGTTACACATTACATGCCGTAGATCCAAGCATGACTTGGACCTCACCAACCAGACCGACAGAAAACCCTTGAGTGATTTATAGTGCAGTCGGATTTCCGTTGGACTTAAGTGGTCCAGCCATATCCACTTCGATAGCCACAAGAATTACCAGCTGGAGAACGCCAACAGCTGGATGATGAACTAGACGCATGCGAGAAGCTATCTGGCAACTGCCGTTCCGAAGCTATGGCTGCGCAACGAATGGCCAATGCGAGAAGTTTAAGTGCAAACCTCCTACGGATGCGGTTCTTACGAAGGTGTGGATCTTTTCGTTTTCATAAAGAGCATTCTTTATTGCGTGTTCACGTTCGCCAGTCACTTGTTGCAGAGGCACATGAACAGACGAACGCCGCAATTGCATCTTGAGACGATAGCTGGATGCAAAGTGAGCCGTCTTGAATATTGCGGCCGCGTATTCAACATGATGGCGACCCTATCATTATGGACAGCAAGCACGCAACCTGTAGGTGTCACTTTTTGTTCCATATGACTTCGTTCAGTCCGCATTCCTTCAGTGTTTTGCAAGTTCTCCTACGCTTGAAGTAAGGCCCCCTGTTGTGGTTGTTTAAATTTATGAAAATCACTTTAGCCAGCGATACAGTGAAACGTGCGAAGATTGACTTATCTTTGTGAGACTGACCCTGATAACAGTCCTTGGTGAATTGTGTTGATTGCTTAATTTGGTCCTATGAACTAATTAGGAGGTCATTTTGGAGTTTGATACGACTTTGGGGTACCTTCTCGAACGCAGCCCTAACAAATGTAGTTCATTAGTCTTCTGATTTGTCTATTTACCGCGTCCTAATTGTCTAAAACTGAACACAAAATGACGTAATTCATCACAGATTTCCATGAAACAACACACCTCAAAGTCGCGGTAACGCCCAACCGTTTTAAACTGTCCTCGGGCCATAATATACGCTGGGCGGAACGAAAACCCATCAGGACTGAATGGCAAATAATAATAATAATAATAATAATAATAATAATAATAATGGTATATTTCTCAACGCATCTGTGAGAAAACACGCTCGGATGAGCGTGATCAGTACACACATTTTAACATGAAACCCATAACCTAAACATGATTGTTAGTTGTACAATACACCAATAATGGGAATAAGTTCACAAAACGGACATAATAATACAAGAAACTTCTGGTTCATAAAGAATCATTTGGCCCACTTGCCTCCAAAACGATAGTTCTCAAAATTTTTGATGTTTGATAAAAAATGCTGAGTAGTTACATCAATTTTTGCTTCACAAGGTTAACGTTGGCCTTATGTTCAAGGTCATGCCAGAAAAAATATTTCTGAGGATGGAGAAAATGAACAGTTGAAGAATTCCGCCATCATTTGACGTAGAAGGTTCCGGAAAAATGTGTAGAAACTTTTGTGATAATGAAGGAAGATAGGAGGGTCCCAACTTTTCCGGAGAAATGAACGACCTTCTGGTCTGGACTCGGTTATTTCCTCAAAATCGACGAAATTTCACGGATCTCGCGAATTGTCCAACCAGAACGGGGTTTTGATTTTCCAGACGTTACGGAATGTTGTATCGCGTTAGAATTGATCGTTGAATCGAGAATGGAGAGCAGAATTACGTGACAAAATAGGAGAAAGTAAAATGGTCATGTGAAGTATGACGAATAATGGAATCTGACATTTTCTGACCAAATCTTTTATATAGAAGTTATAATTTTGTGTTAGTTAGTTGAATATATATATCTCTAACAAACAAGTATTATCGTATAACGCGATAAGGGATCGATTCACAGATTTTCCTAGTATATGTTCATTGCAATGAATAAAATGTAAAAAATGGAATAATCTCACGTTCATTTCAAGCTTCTCCATTTGGCCCAATTTTTCCAGAAAAAAGGAGATCAAATGCAATGGACCACCCACTGCAAAACATGACAAAACGGTAAGTGAACCAAAACGAAAGAAACGAGAATAGGAGAAATCTACAACCACATAAAAGGGCAGTTCACATTTTTTCAGCACATCTTTATGCGACAAGATAACCTACTTGAATAAGACTTATAGTGCGCAGATTTCAAGGCAGTCATAAATGATCTTAATACGAAAGCAGTATCAGATATCTTACACACGTAACTTGGCAGCTCTGAGGAACTGATCAGAAGCACTTCGAGCTGGCTCGCAAACCTTTTAAGTGGTAATCAAAGGACAATCACTATATGTCCTACAGGCACTTGCCCGCTTTCGGATTAAATCCACAATCTTTTGGTCAATTAATGCAGGCTTTCAGCTGAAGCGTTTGACGGTATAAAGAGATACGTATGTGCAGAATTGGGCAATGTATTTGTGAAGCTTTTGGTATGATCAGGCACGGCTGACAAACTTCGGTGGTCCCTATAGTACCGCGGCTAACCGCCACACCACAACACAACATCGAAGCGCCACGACAAGTCTCTTCTTCGAGCTTAGCGACACTCGTCAAACCAATTTACACACAACGCCGGTAAATTTTTCTAAAGTGAAACCAAAGCTTACGGATTGTGATCAGACATGAACACTTCTATTTTGTCAACAAACTCCCTCAGTGATATGCAAAGATTGAGATCCAGAAGACCACTTACAGCTGAACACGAGGAAGACCGCCAATATACTTCTGGCACGCTAAATCCCCCTAGGAGCAGATATCTGTTTGATTTGCCTACGAGTGAACTGCAAGACGTCGGGCGGACTAGACGGATCACATTGGAACATAGTATTATAACTTTGTAATTGAGTTTTAATTTACCCCATGTGAAATTACTTGTTAGGTCATTATAGTGAATACACTCATTTCAAGCCTGCCTACTTTTAAGTTAGTGTGGCAGTGGCCTAATAATCCGAATAGTAAAATGGCTGAAAGAAGAATTGTAACGGTTGCGGATAGGCACAAAATTATTCACCCAATCAATTTGGAAGACGCATCATTAAAATGGGAGCGGCTCACTGGTAATTCAGCGTCCGCTGAACTGAATTGGCATTGTACGACAGAAAGGCAGCGCTAGTCCCGTGAACACTTCACCGACCCGGTCAAGTTGGCCAAGAGCAGGCCAGGCGCCGGTCTGCCCTGTCTACTCCGCTGACCAGCGGAAAATTAAAAACCTCAGAGAAGGAAACATTTCCCTGATACTAATTTTACCGTTGAGTGGCAATGGTACATTCCACCCCCATAGGTATATCTGACTTTCCAATAAGTGGTTGGTTTTTTAGTGTAAATTTTGTTAATCCAGGCTAAGTTGCTGCGTGTACTCGGTAGAACGTGAATACCTCCGTTATGTTTAAGTTAAAAAATAATTCGTAGCGATATGTTGCAGAATCTAAAATCGTACAAATCTGTTCCTTAGAGATTCCTTTGTTTCAATCCTCCGAAGACGTAAACAAGAAATGTGTGGCTGTTTAATGGCATTGGGATTGATGGAAAAATAACGCACAGTCGCATGTTACGTTATTTCGGAAACACGAAGTTAGAATAAAATGAAAATCGACGTCACAGACGTGGAAACATGCTTTTATGTAAATTCCGGTGTGATCAAGCAGGAAAGCGTGATTATAATTCCGACAATCGAACTGTTGTTGAAACATGAGTACTAAGCGTTTTATAATACTACAAACGTCAGATACGTCTATAACCAACTTCAACGTAAGACTATTTACTATGCTTTACCACTCGCTGGTACCACTGTTGTTAACTTCTCCATAGAATTCAGATGCACGCTAGAATGGAAACAAGGTGAACTGCTGAAAGAATGATAGTAAAGAACGCTGCCAGCTGGAAAGACTACGATGTTTATAACAGCAATTTTGTAGTTCGCCGGTATGGTGCTTCAAGGCTAAAGCGAGTTGAAAACGGCCACTTAGGCGCGAAAAGAGATTTGCCAAATTTTTCACGAAATAATCAAACGCATATTGCGGGACAAATATACATACCTCATCGAGTATAATAAAAGCGTTACAATGAGAAAAATCAGTCGTACCTAAAAGTTGTCCATATTTGCACTTTTGTTGGAAAAAATGTGTCAAGATTTTTTCACGACAAAATCATCACGTTGGCTTTCCTCATCGATTCTTCGTCCTGGAAATGCTTCCGTCGGAAGTTCTATGGTGGAATACATGACCTTTTAATGGCAAAAACGCTCAATTTCGCGTGTTTTTGTGGATATCATCGGATTTGTAATCTTCGACCACGTTGCGCTTACATTGCGTTGTACACGAAATATAGTAATTCCTAATTAAAGCTGTGCCGCTATGGTCGCTGCTTGATTATTCACCTGAATTATATGTTCAGTTTGGTTCCTTTATAGTATTTCCAGTGGAAAAGGGTCTACGTTTTTACCTGGCTGTTTCTGCATACGGTAGGGTGTAAACTTGGGTAACATATCCCACTCTATCAATAGCAACATGCGTATTATTTTGTTTATTGCTTATTGAATAGTCTTGAATATAGCTTGCCACGTGTACGCGAGTCAGTGCTCATTTATCAGACAGATAATGACCAAATTTGATGTTCATTGTTTATCCGACGAACACACTGATTATCACTTCCACCACTTCAGTTACAACTCTCCTATCTTCGTATCATGGATGATTATGATTCCAATGACAGTTCGTCTATGGTTTCGCCGGCTACAGACTTCAATGACGGCTGCCAGTATGTCATCTCATTTTTGACCTCCACTAAAGAAGGTCATTAAAACCTATGCCCACCGGTCTAAACACACGTATATTCTGAAATCTCCCGATTTCTGCTTATCAACGTTGATCATAGCTTAAGTGAACTGGACGGAGGAGTCACTTGTGTGGACGCAAACCACATAATTGGGCGTTGATCATGGCTTAAGTGAACTGGATGGAACAGCTACTACTGTGTACGCATATCAAATACTTGGACATTGATAATGGTTTACGTCAACTGGACGAAGTAGTTGCTAATATGAACGCATACCACATAATTAGGCGTTGATCATAGGTTAAAAGAACTAGACGGAGCAGCTACTGAGTTGAATACACGCGACATACTTAGACGTGGATCATAGCTTAAGTAAACTGCACGGAACAGCTCCTGGTTTGAACGCATACTACATACTCAGGCGTTGATCATAAGTTAGGTCAACTGGACGGGACAGTTACTAGCATAGGTACATGTGATATGTTTAGACGTTGATCACAGCTTAAGTGAACTCGACGGGGGAGTTACTTGTGTGAACGCAAACTACATAATTAGGCGTTGATCATAGCTTGAGTGAACTGGACGGATCAACTACTAGCATGAATATAAACTATGTCACATTACCTTATCGTAAGTCAAAGCAGTTTTCGACCGACATCTCGTCCCACGAACGTGAACAACGCCCTCCTCGTCCACGTACCTCTGAAGACAATCCCGAAAGTGTGAGAAGGTGCAAAATTTGCGATCCTCAACACCGCCTTGAAAATAGCAATATACTCCATTGCCTACAAAATAAACAACTGGAAGTGAAATAAAAAACAAACGATAAAAATGAAAAAGTACATTGAAAATAACCCCAGCGTTCTTGCGATAACATTCACACACGCAATCCACCACAACAACAGCAGCCTTATCAGTTTTTGAAAAACAATTACGAGAAGGTGGTTTGTAATTAGTGGTCCGTTAGAACAAACAGATATGAGGCCATGATGCAGATTTGGACGAGTTCAATTTCTGCATCAGCTACCAAGTCACTGAAACGATCTATTCCAGGAAAATAGCTTTTCCGAGCATGACAGCTCGGGAACTCGTGGTTTACGGCTAGCATTCATGGGCTAGGTCCACAACTCTGGGTCAACTGATTTTCACGTGCCTCCGGTTTGGTTGACTGCTACGTTATCGTTTTCATGATGTTTTACATATAATTGTAGATAACAACGTGTCATGTTACTTTGACTGTGAGCGTCATATAACACATTTTTGTTATTCATTGAAGACATGCTAAATACTGCACTGAATACTGCAGTTTTCACCTGGGATTGTTCGGGCCATTTTAAGCAGTGATTTGTTTTCGATTCGTTGGTGTTCATACTCCCTAAAGCCTACTGGCTAATACGTTCTTGCTACACCGTGAGTTCCGTGCCAAGGTTATACTCCCGTCGAATACGTCCGGAACGTTTCATATTCAGCCTCTACAACGTTGGTGCTTTCCTCCAGTACTCTCCCCTCCACCTTGAAGAATTAGGGTATTTGATTAGCAAAATCTAG
>LUCH01005347.1:0-37714 GCA_013368495.1 Paragonimus heterotremus | reverse complement strand
CTACTGAACAAGAAATTTACAACTGCCTCTTTGGCTGCTGCCAAATGCACTTGTTGTCACAGCGTCCACCATCTGTATATAACTAAAACAACGCATAACTTTAGTTAGATCCATCGATTCATGTTTATATTTTGCAATCGTTGTCGTAGCTGTGTTTGGCTAAGGCTAATTCTTATAATTACATTAACTATTGAAATGCACTGCCATTCGATGATCAAATACATATAGATTAACGTTATGCTAGGTGGAGCTCATATCGGAAGAGTGAGATAGGGGCAATTTATCATTTCACTACTCAACCACATTTATATTAGTGACACCTGTGTTTCCAATGTTCCACCGTTGATATTACATGACATATCGCAAAAGAATGGACCATGTGGTAATCCTACCGGACTGCACGATTACAGGAAATTTATTGACATAGACTAGGAAACCCAATGTGTTTTGTGTCATTTCATTTGCGTTTTTTCCTCAACTAGGGATGGGACATTAGCTTTGTTATTCGTACCATCATTTGTAAGATCTGATGACAATGGTAGAAGTGAAGGTCCAGTAACCTTTAGTTTCGAACGGTTTTCATGAATTACCAACACGATGGCCATAACGGCTGGTTGTGATAAAATCGACCAGATAGATAAACTTCCGTTGACCAGATATCACAAGCCTGCTATTCTTAGCAAAAACGTTTTGTGAACTGTGATCCTCAATCTGGCTGTCTGGTTTCATTGTCAGTTGCCCCGGGTGCAGCAGTATGACTAAACCTTTGTCCTAAATATGATGGTGGAAGCTCCAGGTTTAACACTATGTAAATCATAAAAACAGGGACAACGATATGAATGAGCACTTTCTGTCTGGAACAAACAACAAGATGACTACAACAACTGGTCGAGTTGAAAGTTATCTTATCGAGGAATGCCATTAAATCAGAGATTACGGGTTAGCCACCATCATTGCAAACGTCAACAGCCAAATGCACACTTCGGGGATGCTGCCTAATCACCAAATTGCGTCAGGACGTTTCTAAGTCTATTATAAAATTGTTTTGATTCTTTGCAGACAGAAATTATGTAAGTAATTATTTGTGGGTACCCACAAAACCTGAGTGATAAACATTTCAACGTTAAGGACAAGTTTATGCATATTTTAATATAGTCCGTTCACTTGTGATTACACTCTCAATGTCATCAGCGACGAACCGTTTCTCCATCAACTTTAGCAAATGTATTATTGTGGTAATCCAGACCATGTGTTGGCAATGCACTCATTGCAAAATCTGTTGAAGTTTGTTTCCAGTTTGTTCCAATAGGTTTCCGTCGTATCTCCATCTACTCACACTCAAAACTAGTCTTATGGTGGAAGGTCGGACTTGATATGGTTTCGTTTAATTTCTGGTGTTCATCTGATAGTTACCAGCCAATGATTGTGATAGTTGAAGAAGTATATTCCTATTTTATCCTAGAAGACCTAACAGACCTCTGGTTGCATTCCAACCGTTGGGTACAGTATGGTCATTCCAAGGCATATTATGTATTAATTCAGATTGAATCTACTGGTTATTGTGTGATCACATAGACTAACCATCACCCAAAATTGATCGCCGCTGTCACATTCCCATAGACTTTCCAGTCGGCCCATTTCGAAAAGAAGCACTAGACTCAAGTTTTGCTCTCATTAAGGCTTCTCAATAGTGCACATCATCGGGACTTGAAGCACAGACACGCTGCGATCAGTTGTGGGTGATGTTCAATCTATGTGAAAATCGAAATCCCCTACAACTCATCAATATTGTGTGATCGTTCATCCTAATCCAAAGAGTATGTCAGAATACTTGATTCGGTGTTAAGGGCTCATTGAAAACGACTTCGTTTGTTGAATTCCGGTGTACTATGACAATGTTTGCACCATTATTTGCTATGAGCCATCCAACGTCAACTCAGTCATGATTTACTGATATAATCGAACTGCTGTGTTATTTCCATTTCGTCTCAACTGACAATTCCATAGGTGCTGGCAGGCAGATGTTTTGTCGTTTGAAGGATCTTTTCACTAATTTTTGAAGAATTGTTCACGATTCATTATGTGTATTGAGGTTTGCTCGATAATCAAATAAATACCACTTCTCTTCTGTGTTTGATCACCAAACCGAGTACAGTTTAGTACATTATGGTACATTATGTGCAACCTGAATGGCATCTTCCTTAGAGACAGACAAAATTAATGCAGTAAACGAGGCAGCATCAGTTTTGAAAACCTTTCAATCACGCCACTGTTCAGTGGGTTGAGGTAATATCCATGCTCCAGTAGTACGACCAATGTATGATAGGGGTAAAACTATAAGAACACAACACAGCTTAGAACTAAGGATGTTCGTCTTCGAATCGTGATATGATAACGAGGACTGAGCGGAAGCTCTTAAACTACTGAAATGGTACCGACCGAACAGAAATGATACTGAACACTTCCTGATATTTCTTAATAAGTGCTGCTTGCATCACTCGAATATTGTATCAACCAATGTGGGACATTGTCTTCAGTTACTTGCCTCCGTTAAATAAACCTGTGTATGAATACAGGGATATTTTATTCACACACGCATTCAAAACCGCCATTTTCCAGAATCACTTGCATTAAAGGAATTCATTTAGAATTACCGTTCTTAGATATCCATCAATACGATGATAGTTTTTTGAAAACCACAAATTCATGGAGATGAGTAAATCTTTTGAAACGCTTATAGGTAAAATACCTAGCCAGGGAACTTAACTCACTCAATTTCATTCCATCTTGACTGCATTCTACATTGACTGCTACGGCTTCCAAATTGATATCTGCTAGTATTCAAACTTTTAATTGCCCATCACGTAATACTGTATTTTGATCGCACATAAACAAATATTGTGTGCTCGGTATCACGAGAAAAGCTAATATCGTTGGCCAGTATGTGGAGGTTAGTGATGATCATTTACGTTCCGTACAATATGACTATAAGATATCAGCGAATGTACTTTCAATGTGCAACGATGTTCACACTACACTATGAATAATCCTGGAGGGAACGGAAACAGTGAAAGCTTGAGAATAAATGTTAAATATTGTGTGAATGCATTATGACAGGCACTCACTACAATAAACGTCGTCTCTGGTTGACTTGAATTGTACGCTTACGTGGAACCAACAAGTCATGACCTACATCATCATCATCACTATCATAGACAATAATACATCAGTCGTTCACGTTGATTCTTAACTGCCACACAACCACGAACAAGAAAAAAGCGAGCCTTCTATATGAAGAGAAAAATAAGAATGGGACTGGAGGGGACTTAATTAATAATAACAGTTATATCTATATTCAAACATTCAGCATCAATGTGCCTACATCTTGCATGCAAACAACCGAGCAGTAGGTGAAAGCAACACATCACCGGATGAACTACCACGCCACTTTCTACGTTACATAAATCATTCAGAATTGCATTCAAGTGCTGCTTCGTAGAACTATTCAGGTATTTTTCAAATGCCTATATGCTCGGGTTTTTTGAGACATTTGGCTTCAAAACGTAGAGTGTATCATCCATGGGTTTCTCTGCATGTTCCTGAGAAATAAGACGTAGATTCCATACCTCCAAATCTGCCTTCATGCACTGTTGTGCTCATGTTTTACCTAAAAAATATATGTATACATAAATATAGGAAAATGAGTTAGCGTTCATCCAGCAGCGTGCTTCGAATTGTATAATGAACACATCAATTTGTTCAGAATCTCTCTACTTCAGAAACTTTTCTTCATGGCTGATCATATTTCAGATACTGCATATCACGTCAACTTTTGTAATTGAAATTGACGTGTCAGCACGGATATTATAGCATTATTTTGCGTAAGCAAGCACCGTCCGTTGTATGTTCGTATATTTATATAGATTTCAATTGGAAACCAGAAATTTCGGCGTATAGATGTTGCAGGCTGAAGGAAAATGTCTTAGAAATATGAAATTGTGACATCCGCTTTCTTTGAAGTCTAAGACGATTTCAAAATTCTTCCGGTTAAAATATTAAATCCACAATTTTATTTTGACATTGTTTTTCACAAGAGGATAGTTAACCATGTGATGGTGTTCACCATCACTGCGTTGTTAATCTGTCAACAGTTGGTTGGTTAGATATGGTACGTTTTATGGGTTAAACGGAGTCTCGGTTCAGATGAACTGAAACAGATTCGAACAGTTCACAGATTTATAACAGGATGTGGTGGCGTTTTATAACCAGATTCCTATTTACATACGTGAACCGAAACGTTCGGAATTGGTACCTGGAGCGCACCTTTGGGTTTTCGTGGTGATTTCCGCTTATGGCAAGCACATAGATCTGCTATTAAAACAAACATTCACGCAAGAGTGAAGATCGGTTTTTAAAATTATCTCGCTTATGTTAGGTTTCGTTTCCAAATTTATTTGTGTCGATTTTGGGGATGGAAGTGTGAATCACATTGGTGCAAACAGTCTTCTCAACACACGAAGAACTTTATGATACAGTTGGCCGAAATCGTGATTCTGTCAGTTGAAACTAATCTGTTTCGAGTGCAATTAGCACAACGCTTTGGTAACTGTTTGTTTTCCGTGATACAGACTTATTATCAGAGAAGATAAGCACAAATTATTGAGTAGCGCTTTTATAGTCCAAACAATTCATGAAGTCATACGTGTACATACATTTCTAAACACGCCATTCCAATGACTATGAGTGATACATCTATTTCCGAAATGTATAATGCATCCATTGTTATTCGTGGTTTCCATGCTAACATGAGTGAAACTGAGTAACCAGTTCGTAAACCGACCTCGTGTCTGAATTTCTCAGACGGACATCGCCTTGTGCTGTTGCTGAGAAAACGTGTACACATAATTGTAAATGAAAACACACGGCTCCATGCGTGTAGCTATCGTGACTAGCGTCTGAAAGAGCGTTGTTTGAGAAATGAGGAATTCGGTCATCACGCCAGTGAAAATATACAAGGATTACAGTAAAAACATCCTCGGTAATTATGGTTCAGGAGGTATTTGGGTAACCGTGGTTTGTTTGACTGTCTTCGTGTTGTCTGCATGTATTTTAATTGACCTTGATCCGTCGTGTATCGATCGTAAGTTCTACACTGTCGCAACCAAGCGTTTGTCGTCAATAAGTTGGCCGCATCGTGGCGTCGGATCGCAATTCAGCCAGAAATTTGAAAGCATCATCCTTTATTTTGCCATCATCAACCTAACATTTGTTAAGTTTTTGGATATTCATAACTTCATAACAAACTAGGTAGATGTACGAAAGTTTACACTTTCTTGAGTCCCGTCTCGCAACGAAAATATTCCTTCTGATGACTAGCTTCTAGATTCATTATCAAACTGTTCCGCCTCATCAACATCTCCGACCAAAACCAGATGGTCGTTTACGCAATAACTTCTGAGTACATTGTGTGTAACCGGTGGTAATATTTTGGGCTCATTTTCTGAGTTCGAAGTTTGCATGCAAAATTAGCAAATAGCCTGATATATAAAAACTACAAACCAAAATCCTTCAATATTCCATTATTTTACGCTCGAGACTTGGGAACTGAGATCTACAACAGCAATTCCATATTCCTATTCAATGCAACAGTTTTCTCGGTATGTCAGAAACCCTACTTGGCGTTGCGACAGCTAATACAGTAGTCATCTAGGGGTGATTTAGTCCAGTCGTATCATGATAATGCTACTTAAATAAAACAGTCAATATATACAATATTTATCTGTCATCACGTATTACTAAATCGTCTATTCCAAAAGTTTCCACCGCAGCTCGTGAACATCAGAGACTTCCCGGTTATGTGGTGAAATAGACATTGTGTCTGTATGGGACGCACTCTTGGTCGTACCTCAGCGAAACGTGACTTTTCGGCTCAAAACCAGCACTGGCAATATGAACAAGAATGTCATGATCATTCGTTCATTCGATCGTCCGTGATGTCAAAACATTTCAATGTTGTATGAGATGAAATTGTCGATCACAGTTCCACTGAAATCAAGTTGTTCTATAATACTCAATTAGAACTGTGAAAAAATCCCACCGAAATTTCTACGACTGGAGTTAAGACGTTGACCACGTTTACGGTAAGTGAATCCAGAGAAACAGAAAGGCAAGAGCAAGAGTTAATGTTTAACGTTTCAGCTGCCTGACATGACGTTCTTCATGTTTGTTTTGTTGTCAAAACCGTGGTGACTTTCATTCAAAACGTGCCTGAGGAAGGCCCGCGAAATGACTGTCATGTTCAGTAGTACACCTTGCTCCGAAGACTGTGCTTCACAAACAGAGCTATTTCTAATGAAGTAAGCCCACATTTTGTTCTTCATTTGGCACGCAAGCCTCCAGAACATTCTGCCGTCTTTCATTGTGGTATCCTCTGTCTCCAAGCTCGTGGAATCAACTGCTGGCACTGGCTGATGCATGCTACGTTATGTTTAGGATGCTGGATACTGTTAACACTGTGATTGCTTGAGAGAAGTGGAAATCGGTTGCATGAGATTTTAATACTAATCACTTTGTTGTTATCCGATTATGCACACATGAGTTATATTCAACAGTTTCCTTAAACTCATACAGAATTATGTGAGTATGCAAATACTTTATAATGACATATTACGAGAGACCAGGTTAATCTGTGTTTCGAATAATTTATCTGAGATAGTCTGATGTACTAAATTGTTATACTCACCAGCATAAATCTCCATTACACACCACACACCACTGTGTCATCGACTAAATTCCCCCAATTTTTCTGCATAAACAAGCACTGGTATCACAAATTCCGTAGACAAACCGTCTATCTGTGAAGCTTTTATATTGTTGAATTGAGAAGATTTCGAATTAGATGTTTAACCTACGCACATCAGCCACAACCAAATTTGGCCAAATCTGTAAAATGCAATCTGCATACTGATTTGACGACTGTTGACGCATTTGTGGTAGTTATATTCTAACTGTAGTCTCAGTTATGGAAACAGTGTTCAAATTTGCCAAACAGCTTATATGTTTCAAAACCAGTAAGCACTTTCTCAATTTAACTGTTGGTCTGTTAGTACCTTACGGATATACATTGATTGTGGCAGTTATACATTGTAGCTCAAAGTGTATATGATTATGAAGTCACTTGTGACGTTCACTGATGTATCTTCTGATGTACTAATTACAGCTTTTGGTAAAATGACTCATTACCGTATCGCGTTAGATACTTGGGTACATGGTAAGGCATATTCAGACGAACGTGCAGCTGGTTCCAACAATGCGACTGACATAGTCAAATTTTATACAAAACTACATAGCTTCCAAAACACACTTTTGCCTTACTGCTTGAAGGCATGCTGTAGGTCGTGGTTGGGTTACGTTTCCAATTTTAAGTGTAGTGCATTATTTCAAGAGAGGTGTGTACTTTTCATTTATTCATATACATCTTTTAAGCGTTCGTCCAAAGTATTTGTCTGGCGATTGAATGCGGGTTAACATTGTTGATGCAGTTTTACGTTCACGCGTCTGTACTGAGATTTTATCTTTTATCGAATAACGTTATACTGCGATCCATACATGAAGTTAATTGCCAAGTTTCTGAGTTAATACGAGAGATGAAACAAAAAGATAAATTTTTGGTTGAGGAAAGTTATGTGCCTGGCCGCTTAACATTAAGAAATCAGAAGAACAATAGTAAAGTATTCTCCGCAGTCATCAGCATAAAAGGATATAACGTGGTTTTATTAAGTGACGGTTTTTGTTTTAAATATGCTGTAGTTTGCAACCGACGATATTACCTGATAAAAGAACGATGGACTCACGAGGGAGGCTCAGGCCCACTCGGAATCACCCAGAGAACACACTCAAAGAATAATAAGTGGAACATTAGAGCACTTCAATCAACACCGGGTAAAGTGCAGGCCGAACGATCTTGTAGACTAGAATTATGAATGAACCATTAGAAAGTAGCAAGCCTTTGTTGTGCGCAAAGTCATTTACGCGATTGAAAAAGTTAAGCTGAGTTGACATTAGACCTCATATAAGAAGCAGCGTGTATAGAGTATTGATATACGGAAGTGCGACGTCACAGAATGGATCCCTATCAACGTCACTCTATTGTTGACTGCTAAAAATCTCGGGGTTTAACCTAGATATCAGATGTGGCTAACAATCACGTCGAATATTCCCTTTCCAAGACAAGCTGAAATAGTCCCCCCGCCCCCAAGAGTAAACCAGCGGTAAAGGGCTATGACGTATTAACCAAATGGTTCGTAAAATCAAGTTTCGTATAACTAAAACCTTCCACTACGTAAATGTGAGTTCATCTCATGCATAGCATCTTGTGTAGGACATTCGGATAAACACTATTGACTTTGTTGTACTCGAAAAATGATCTAGGACACACCAATCAGATGGGCTAAAATAAACAGTCACACCACCCAGTTTAGTGTTTTCCTTTTTGCCGCGAAACATTGGCGTACGAGGGATCAACACCTCCCAGTCTCACATTTCCCCAGAGCAACAGATGTTTGCGATGTACGGATGCGTTCAACGAGAGCCAGATATCCCAAAGTTCGCTCAGTTTGGTAAAGAGTGGAGTCTCGTCGGCATACAAGCAATATCAGTTGGCAGTTTCACTGACTACAGTAAACACAACAAATGATTTCCTTTCAAGTGATTCATCCAGTGAAAAGGGCTGAATCAGTGTGGTTTATTGTGTCTTTAGACCGCTATATCAGACCTTCTAGTAAACGCATAATCCATGTTGAGTTGGTTCAACGAATGTGGTAACTTCAACCCAAATGAGATTTCCCGACAACCGAGTCATTGACTGGGATGAACAGAGCATTTCCGTTTGTTTTCCGTTCGAAGTGGACGGGCTTGCCGAAAACTACTTGCACGAGGTGGTTTATTTGCAAATGAACATTCGATCATACTTATTGTGAGGTTGCTGACCTCGTAGCTAACACGTTAGTCTTACAAACACGAGGGCCGAAGTGTACATTTCAGTTCGCGGGAGGATATGCACTACCGCTTAGCTCTAATACGGGCAGAACTTGGATCTAGTGATTTCCACCGAACTGAGCTAGCCGGAACGGTTATCAGAACGCGAAGGATGCCATTACGTTTGGGTGGAGTTAAAACCAAAATAAGGTAGACTCCCGAACTGATTTCTGTCAACGTTCAGTTATAATTATCGAAAGTGGAATATTAATGACGTTGCATGATTTCAACGATAAAACTATTATCGTTCAAAAACTGAACAATTCTAGTTTCCTACACTCCAGCGCTGTAAACCACTGTTCTTAATATTCATATACAGCTCAGGTCAACAAGTTCACTCACATAAATGCGTTCAATATCAATGCTTTAATAATTCATCACTGGTTTGATGGATGGCAAACGTTGTTAGTCCAAACATGCCTTGCCTTAGTTGGCTTGAAACAGGTTCAAACTATTTTTGACTAGTTAATCACAATGTCATTAACTTACCGGTGCCACGTATGGGTTGGTAGATTCGAAAACGGACACTCTAAACATTTGTCAAACAATGAGATCAGTTCACTGATTATCCATTCATGTAGCGATTAAATTCGGTGTAAATGTTTCTTATCTGATTTATATTCTTGTTTATAGTAATGCTTAGGTCTACGCTGGGGATTTAGTATATCATATTACGGAACAGTTTCCGCCATACTGTATGTTACAGTTGGCAATTCGAAACCGCAAGCTCACGGACAATTGTTCCTAAATATACGGGGCCGGCTTCAGTCACCTGAGTACGATATCCTCGGCAAACCACAAATCTCGGGAATTGGGATGACGTACAAAGATTCTGAATGATAAAGCCGGGTTGATGAAGTGACCGGTCATCATTGTCCACTTATCACTTACGTAATCATCCGACAAAAACGGATTGTAAATAACACAACGTTTGACATACTTCAGAGAGAGTCGCATTCGAGTTGACTTCAAATTGTTTATCGCAGATACTATTGTAAACACCGTGAGCCTACTCCGGAAAACATTATGGTAAGTTATTCTGATGCACTTTTGCTAACAAAACCCACAATCAAATTAAACCTGACAAAATATACTGTAAATATTGGTCAAGCATACAATGAAATGGAGATACCGCACTTAAAGATTAGGGTACAACTATAGCTGGGTCAATTCTACTGGGGAAAGATATGAATATATTTTCTTCAGTGGAACATTCTTCAACCAGTGGTTACCGGTAGAGCACAGTAGATAGAATGGAAGAGTTGAAAGTTTTCTCTCTCACCCAAAACCTAGTTATGAATTCGCCTAAATATGTATATGATGAGAACCTAATAGAACAAACGAAAGGCAAACTTTGATAATTTTGCCAGTCTACGTTTTAGACTGCTGAAATAATTCAGTAGTCAGTGACGAACAAGAGATGGCTTCCTGTTGTTGCTGTTGGGGATGTAACCGAGGACAGATGGGTAATAGCAAACGGAACAAACCTTATTAAGGTTGTGCTTTTCATCGGCTGAACGTTACGTGAAAACATAGATAATCTATCTGAACGTGAGTACGTTTTCTATCTATCTGTAATCGAACGGCGGACTCAGTTACAATTTTGCATCCTTTTTATAAAAAGCCTGAAAACTTCATAACGCGACGTGAATTTGTTCTGAACAACAGTCTTACCTGAGCAATGATACCAAGACGCACCGTTCATCAATTGTGTCACTGGTACTGATCCAAAGTTGAGTGCTGGATCGCGGAAAGAATACGGATCACCCACTTAGTAGTCACAGCCGCTTCACCCTCTTTCAAGAATCCAGGTTCTGAAGATCCCTTCACCACCGATAACACCGTGATACGCAATATCAACTTGTATGAAACGAAGCGTTTCTTACATGTTTGATACGTTCTAGATAGCAATTTTCATACTGATGTATATGTTAGTTGGGTTCGCCGCATACTCCTATACTTACCGTAAACCGAAAATAGATACCATGGACGCACGTAGCTGACAGCTTTTCCGTAAATGATGGCGATCTGTGATTCACCAGTAGTTCGCAATAAGCCCATCTCTGTCGTAAGTTAACTGCAGTGGGCATTTTGTTGTTCGTTTGTGGAATACTGCTAATTCGTTTCATCCGATAATATTTCTCATATCTCCACACTTTGTTGAATCTGCAGCTTCTACCGTCACACTTAAGGCTATTTAAATTTTTCTAGTATTCCATTTATCATGCTTGATTTTTATTGCAACCGATAGCAAAGAGAGACGGTGGTAAACCGGTGGCGAAGAAACTGACTGCTGATTCAGAATCACATACCATATTGCGCACAATTAAATTGTAACGCAACGTTCGATTCTGCATATCATTCTTGTCTTGCCTTCAGTTCAGTAATGGCGGTATGAAGTTCAGAACGTTTGTACTGGTCAGCCAGTAATGGTCCTGGTATTCAAGTAGACTACAGATCGACAGTTGAGTTCGCAGGCTTACGATATCTATACTACTATCGTATATTTATTGATATGATACGGTCATTGATTCGTTTTACACAATATAGATGAAGAGAGTTTTCACTACATAATTACGTATGTTTAATAAGACGTTCTCAATAAATGTGGCGAAAATGTAACCGCTGATCTACCAGCACTAAACAATAAACTTGATTTTATCGCAGCTAACATTTACAGTCAACTTGTTGGTAGTTCACCAAAAACTGGTCTAAAATGAGATTAACTGACCTTCGTTTGCTTCACTATTGTCAACTTTTACAATTTGTGACAGTAAAGACAGGACAGAAATCAAACAGGCGATCATGAATTTGTCGTTTTATTGATGGTAATGGTTGGGTCAGAACCTATCGGGGCAATCACAATTGGTCCTGATCTGTGGGGATGGTTCTGATATTTTTGAGAGATTATGGCACACTGTGATCTAGTGTAGACCAAAACCTCGCTAGTAACCTTGTCCAAAAATTTTTTTCTCAAATTCATAGCCAGCCTGTTGTTTTCAGGATATTATTAAGCTTGAGTGTCTGAATCCAGTTAAGCCCAACTGTGTTCCACGACGTCATATTATCGCGGTTTTCTTTAGAAAGGAGACCCACGACATCACACGTACACATTTAAAATTTTCGTCCTAACACTGTCTCATTAAGTTCGCATCGAAAGGGTGTTTATACAGCATCCTATTTCCACGGAACCCAGCAGGTTTCCGGTGAATTACTTCAAAATTTCAAACCGCTTACCTGTGTCGTGTAACTGACAAACAAGTAAATTGATTTGAACTATCGTTCTACATGCCACCGTACAACACGATGGATGAAACTGATGAATAATTCGATTTGACAGAAATTGCATAGAGCCATTCAACAACAAGAACAACTCTCCTATATAATTTTCGACGTACTACCTATGTGGAGGTGAGTCACAAAACGCTACTAGGTTATCTCAACCAATATCGACCATTCAGTTGGAATTCTGACTCATGTAAAAACCTGATTCCCCAATTCGCGTGTTGCTCATTGACCGCTTCAACTGTTTATCTTTTGCTGGATCGTCTTATCTAGTTCGCTTTAACTGGTTCTCGTGTACACTCTGCTTATATCACCTTAGCCCGTTCAGAATAGCAACGCGAGGGCAATGTAACGTACCCCGTATGCTTGACATCTGTTACGTAGCAGTAGTTACGAGGATATTCATGGCACACTCTGTAATTACGGAAAAGTCGCGTTAATTTACCGGAGATAGCTTGGGAAAAAATTATCATATATGTCCGTATAAGAACGGTCTTCAGATTTCGCGTTGTTATAGCTATGGCCAGCAGCAGAATTACTTCCAAAATTACTTTACTCTCTGCAAAAAGACAGCATACATATTGAAAAGATGCGTGGTGGAAGTGAGACTGCTAATCGTCGAATATTCGGCAAACGACCATCCGTGGGAGTTTCAAAATTTACTGTGTCCGAACGGTGATGAAAAGCGATTGTCGGCATTGTGATCAAGTTCAATTTGAATAAGACTAGAGAAAGAACACGACTCTGTTCATATATCGCTGGAAATGTCAGAAATATGAGTGACCGATTCACACGTTCGCATCTTCGCCTTCCTACCCCCGAGCAACCATCGAATTGAAATGACGAACGGAACAAAACGTGCAAACTTGGCAAACGCCACTCACAAATTCTCATGAATCACGGCATCATACACTTTGAGAGATCCACGAGGAAAGCATGCACATGCTGGTTGCGTTTGCTGCACTCCTGCTAAGTCTCTCCGCCGGCAAATATCACACCGACTGTGCTGCGGCTCGCCCGACATCACCACACTACCTGGTGAAGTCTTGGATAGCTAAACATCTGCATCCAGTCGGTTGAACAAGATTCTTTCTCGCAGCTTTACGATTGAGATTGGTCGATAGATTTCCAGCTAAATGACGGTGCTTTGATTGGTACATTTATCTTTAAGAAGTGCTATTATCAGGACATCCGTATAACCTTCAGAAAAGGTTCCTTATTCTCAGACGGAGTAAACTGACCAAAGCGAAGCACATTCAAAATTATGCGGCAACGTTTCAGCGGTTCCTCATATTATTTCGCAGCATCTCCTTTCTTTTGCAGTCCTCTGCCCTTCGGCTAAATGTGTAACGAGAGCTTGCAATACCTCGACGACCTACTATAGCGAGCCATTCACAGTCACTCAACACATGGTAGCAGACCAATATAATGAATTATCAAACCGCTTACGTTAAACTTCAACAATGTCTTCCGGTTGAATACACGAAATGTCGCGTTAACCAAGACTGTATTAACTGATAAGACGGATGGGATTACAACGGCATACAGCGTTTCGTAGAATAACTCGTTTTGTCGGCGATCAGCCTAGACTCACATCAGCTGACCTTGCCTATTCCTAAACTTCTCCTGAATTCCAAGTGGCCATTCGGGCAGCAGTCGGGGAACATTCCGGAACGCGCTTCTTTCTACTTCATATCCGGCTACATCGTCGGAATGACAAACTGTGGTGATGAAATTCGTGCGGAAAATAAAAGGTAATGCACCAATTTTAGTTCCATTCTGGTTTTGTCAACAGTACTGTAGTCCGACGGAATGACACAAGGTAAGTGAGTAAAGCGGTCGACAATTTCTACCGGCCAACCAATAGTAACAAGGCTGAAGTCGATGCCAAGCAAACTTTTGACAATATTCAGCACTTTGAGGCAAATGGTTCCTTTGATGAACATGACTAAGACAATGAGAAGATGTCAATCATGTGATGTAGAGAAGCTGATTTCCAGGATAGGTACAAATAGGAATACCCACTCACAGTAAACATACCTGGGTGAGAAAATGTGATTCCTGTCGGACTATGCTACAGTTGACGCGGAAGGCGAATGCATGCGATGCATTCGTCAGCATCCTTATCTCGTGGTGTCATTTGTGGTTTGAAGGCACACCTAACAATGAGTGTGTACAGTCAATGAGAACGTTGATTGTCTGCAATGCTTATGTGCCATATCCGAGTTAGCTATCCTAGTCACCAGATTTCGGCTGGATGCTAGTAATATTACGACCTAAGCTTACTCATGACACTGTTATCAGCGTTTGCTTGATTACATGAACGTGCGACAACGCAAATTGCATATCACGTGTGTGCTGTACGGGAATAAATATACTACCGTCCATGGGCTGGTTAAGACCGAATTGTTCATTCACATTTGCGAACCTGTTGATTGCGGATCATCTGTGGAACGGCAGAAACCAGATACTGACCGATCTGAACACTCAAATGACGAAGAATACTTTCTAATATACAATAGCCGTTCGTATGAAAGACCTCTCCGCATCTATTATCCTCAGGAATATTAATAACACCTCTAAGAAAGGATCAAGGCAACGGTCTTCTAGGTGGTAGGAGTTCAGCGCCAGAAACGTCCGAACTGTTTTGATGGTAACAAAAAAGCTACCTGCGACTTCATGAGATAGTGAGATGCAGTTTTTGTGTAATGATCACAGGTTGTATGTTATCATTCCATAAACAACAGCATTTCGCAGCCATGTGTCCATCGGCTGGAATGACAGTACTACAGTCAGTTAGGAGCATCCTACTTACTTTGCTGTCACTAGTTCGAAAACTGTCAAAACATGGAGCCGTCCCTGAATCTCACGGGATTGCCGTCTGCTGAATATCCGACGATTACCGTTATCACATCCATCACGCAGCTTGAGACACGTCTGATGCCTCATGCTCAGGTTTGTGCACGGACTCTGATTTGGTTACCTAGACAAACAAGGACTTGATTGTAATTTTTTGTTATGTGGGCTTCTTCAGCTAGAAGTCATCAACAGAATGACTGATAAATACCTGCAGTAGGAGCATACATATCAGTTTATCTGATCGCTATGATATTCATTTTTATACAAACCTACCACTCGGGTGATCAGCTTTGGCCTGCTGGACTTCGGGGATCTGTGTTTCCATGTCTTCTTTTTCCAATGCTCCAGGTTGGTCTCAAGTACCAGGTGTGTGTTTGGTGCCACATCTGTTGCAGCGTAATTCCACTGTGGTTTGTGTTCCTTTGCAGACGTCCGGAGGATGTACGCACTTGTGCAACGCTCAGAAGTGATGGTTAACATTATATTGCGGCCACGTTTCACTAGACACCAGTCTAAACATATGGCTTCGCCCGGGCCAATTCGTCTTGTTACCGACAGCTAAGTATGGGACGGATTCCCATCATACCTAACCAAAAAAGCAAATTAGTTGACTGAGAACTTCGTGTTTCTCATTGCTTGTAGGTTATATGTGGTGTCTGATACCACCTTCAGTGCAGACGCACCAATTATTCAATTAATGTGTTAACGGTGCCTTCAAAAACGCCTATGATGAGTGTGTAAACTTTTGGGCACTTGGATGACAAATTTCGTACCTCATCTGTACATCATTTCTCATCCACCGACCTAAAATTTTGTCCTTATGCTCTATTTGAAGCTTCCAGTTTCATCTTTGATACCACAATATTCTCTGACATGATTCAGTCCTGTGGCATTTTGTTTGG
Source organism: Paragonimus heterotremus (assembly GCA_013368495.1). Lineage (NCBI taxonomy): Eukaryota > Metazoa > Platyhelminthes > Trematoda > Plagiorchiida > Troglotrematidae > Paragonimus > Paragonimus heterotremus. The sequence goes on along the minus strand of LUCH01005347.1, from coordinate 21,632 downwards.
ATGAACCGAAACCACTCTGTCCTACTTTATTCTCAAAACAACGTCGTGCCCACACACTCCGTTTGCTACGGAATCCCCAAATTACGCAATGGTCACAAAAGTGTCTTTAGTGAGACGGTAAAAGCTAAGCAGATATACAAAATGAAGTCAGACCTACAACGAAAGAATATTAGAAGCCCCTCAACCGTTACACCCAAGGAGATATTGGTTGAAGGTTTGCTTCTCTCCCAGTATGTGCTGTTCGGAAATTAAGTTCTCTCCTAGACTTTTTGCAATTTTCGTTATTCTTCTTTCGATACAGATATAAAGCAGATTGTCTGTGGGACGTATGTATAATGCACATGTATCTATCCAATACTAATGATCACATTCATTTGGTTTTATTGTTTTGGTTTCCAGCTGAGTTCAGTTGCAGTAGATCGGACGCTGTTGTGTATTCAAATTATGTGTCAGACAGACCGCCTAGGCAAATCGAGCTTGTGCCTACTTTATCATCCGAATGCTTTTCCCAGGAAAATGTGAGGTGTTCGGTCTATTAGTTAAACCGTCGAATGGAAAGGCGCTCAATTGGTGTATTACATAAAGTTTACCCTCATAAGAGGCCTCAGATGCCTCAGGGAATTCTGACCAGACTTCTGGTCTGTGATGCGACTTATTCGGTGTTTTGTTCTGATGAACGAAAACTTCCACCAACCACAACATATGGCATAAATAGTTGTTTCGCATATGGGTTTTATCTTGTAGGCTCGGACGTGGTAGACTTTTGAATTTATCATGAGTCAGCTTTATTTTGAGTACACTAAAGATATATGGCATTCTAAATGGAACACGAAAACAGACAACTCTCATGGTGATATTCGCGACTGGCGAACATAGCCTTATCCTTGCATATTAGTTTTAAGCCCAAACTTGTCCGATGTTAGAATGTGGAGTATTTCGGAAAGAGCGTCGAGTAGTTAACCAAGCTCGGGATTTACTCCTAACCAGTTTATTTACACAATATCCTTCAAATGGTTTATGCCAAGCCGCCAATTTCTTTCAACATTTTCTATCCATTTTTTTCGACTGCTTATGTAGAAAAGCAAACTTCATGCACCTGGAATTAATTCTTTTAGTGGGCCATAAGTTGTCTCCCATTTTATTGTGCATTGCTTTGGATGCTTAGAGTTTCGTTCTCAACCAGAAAGACTGTACACACCCGTCACACAGGTGGACAGTATTAAAAGACACGTGTTATGTATATCGACCAGGGATCAATTCACCAAAAATCCGGAAAATTGAGGCATCTGGCCATCCTCCAAACTAGACATCTCCCACTATTAAGAAATGGCAGGTTAAAACGACTGTCTGAGTTTTTCGTGAACCGGCACTAAATAGTGAAAATAAGTCACTCAGAAGATTGTGTTAAAAGGAACGCCAACTTTTTACTGCAAATCGGTTTTTGTTCACAAGACAAATGCAGTATCTCTTGCTCTGTTTGTGTTATGTTGCAACGAAGGGTCAACATCCGGATGGGTTGTATTTATAATGACACCTGCCAGCCTTCCTGACATTTCAGTTTGACTTGCTTGAGAAAAACAACAATATCCGATATGCAATCAATGTTTATTTTCCTAATCTGTTTACTATTTGGACAAACCCCTTTAAGTTTCACCGATATGCAATGAAATGAACTAGCGTCACAAGCTAGAGCGGTTAATCCACGAGTCATTAGAAAGCGCAGTAAATGAAACGATGAAGTGACTTATACCTCGGATGTGCTTGGATTCATCGAAATTTGTGAATAGTATTTTGAAACCCATGACAACCAACTACAGAAATGTCCATAACACACATTTCCATCCCACCAGTCAACGGTATTCTGTAGCTTACAAACTAAACACAATAATCTTGCTACCTTCATCGAGTTAGCAGAAAACAACGTTGTGATCTTTCATTTATTAATGAAGATGCATACTGGAAAATTTATGGGCAAGAGGAACTCATTCAAGATGGTAAACGGAGAATGTAACCGTAAGCCTGTCTTGTTTGGTACTCGTTGGTGAAGTATTGAGGGAACCCATCCTTGTGCCCGATAGGATAAATATTTACACCGTTTACAACGTCATTATTGCGTTTTGTTACAAGCTTAATCACGATGTAGAGTTGGCTATATAATTGTTAGGTCAATCTTATACTTTGCGTTTTGGCTAATAACACTCCTGAAGGAAGTTACCATTTGTGGTTCCAGCTATATTCTTGGTGGGGCTGGAAATATACGGTCATACTTAAAACGAAACTTGCCAAACTATCTCTGGTGTAAAACTGCTAAGTGAAACAATTCGTCCAGGTCCGACCTTCTATGCTCGTCAAAAGGATACGAGGCGTCATCAATACATCTTAGGTATCTTGCTTGCCGATGGCGATTGAATTGTTTGTTCAACTATTGTGTAATTACTTCCCTGTCATTTTCAATTTAGAAGAAAATACCATAAGCACTTTTTATTGCTCAAAAAGACGTTCCTCGTAAATTTCTCATGTGGGTGTAGATCGATTCATCATTAATGAAATTGAGAAGTGCGGCATCAGGGAAAGGTTTTCAGAAAATAAACTTTACATGCAGTTTCAAACTTTTGTGTCCAATTAGTGAAAGTATTGATTTAGCTCATAAACATCACGGAACTTTATTTGACTGATAGATTTCCGCTTTGTATCTCCAAAATCGCCAGTTGGACCCAAAGTTTCCAGAATGCTCCCGTTGTAATCTATTGTTTCCGCCATACAGCGATTTCACGGGTGTCAGTTTCTCAACATTTTGTTGAGGTGCCAAATCAAACGAACTGATTGGTTTATATCAGATACACACACGATTGTCGCACTGCAAAACAGCATATGCATTGTTTTGTGACCATCACAGAGTTGAAGTCATTCACAGCGCTTTATAGATGCGTGAAACCCCATTGCTAAAAACAAGACATTATTTGAAAATCTAATGGACAATATGCTAAATATATATGGAAATAGCAACTGACCTGTCATTAAATTATTTGGAGTAGTATTGGATAATTCAAATTCAGTGACAAATGTTTTGCAATTTTTCCCCCAGTGTCACTTAGCGCGATCACAGATGTTACTATCCCTACAAATCTAATGGGCATTATTGAGGTGAATATTCAGGATATTGAGAAAGTCTTTCTTCTGTATTTCAAATGAGCCGCAGACATTCCGATAAAGCATTTCCAGCGTTATTACCCTCCTCGAGTGAGTGTAAGTAAACAGTGATTTCATAAAACCGTTAGATATTCGACAGATTTTCCGCGGAATTTAATTGCTTTGTCGTCGGTGTTAGCGAAAATTGTCACTAATACTCTGTTTAGGTCTTCCATAAAATATCAATTTTCCGACGAACTGTTTGTTAGGGCTTGCACCTGTGATCACATGACTGTCGTGCACAAACTCTCGTTCAGAAAAGTGGACAGGAACCGACTGACGGCAGTGAATGAGCTACAAAGATTTAAGTTAATTTGGAGAAGTTCATTCACAGGTCTCATCAAACGTACTTTGCACATAGCGTTCAAGATCTGACAGTTATCCAGTGAGAACAAATTTGTCAGTTTAGGATACAGATAATTACTTATTAGATTAATTAATTGGAACGTTTTCAGTAGTACGGTTTACGTAAACTAGCTAACGTTTAATCTTGTTTCTCAACTGTACTTTCTGAAACGCTCAAAAAACACTTGTCTTTGGTTAAGTACTATCAGTCCGGGTCTGTTGTATCCCATACACTACACACATGTATATATGGCTGCAATTTGAGTCGTGTAAAAAGTGCAAACAGTGAAATGGTCATTACTGATGAGTAGTCGGGGATTTAATTAATTTCAAATTGAACATCACTCACAATTGATCGAAGCAGCTGTCGCATTCCCATAGACCTTCCAGTCGGCCCCTCTCGAAAAGAAGCACTAGACTCGAGTTGCGCTCTCACCAGATCAGCTCGTCAGTAGTGTAAATCGTCGCCACTGCAGCCGGGACTTGAACCACGGCCATGCTGTTCATGCGCAGGCAACCGTGCTTACCACTGCGCCATTGACTTTATGTTAGGCACGACTGAATTATCATATGTGAACGCTCAACCTGCTAGGCGATATTATAGATTACTGATGAGTAGTCGGGGATTTGGTTAATTTCAAATTGAGCTCGGAGATTTCGACCTGTCCGGGAAGTCCTAATCGCGGGGTTATCGATTGGAGTTAACAGACAGTAACTGTGTCTCCATTTCGAGACGATCGGGCAACCTGATCATTACTGACAAGCGAAAGTGGTTGAGCGTTCACATATTCGGTCGTGCTGGCTAATGTGAGGTGAATGGCGCAGTGATGAACACGGTTGTCTGCTCATGAACAGCGTGGCCGTGGTTCTAGTCCCGGCGGCAGTGGCCAGGATATGCACTACTGACGAGCTCTAATCAGAGCGAAACTGCAGCCTAGTGGTTGTGCTGTTCGAAACGGGCCGACTGCAAAGTTTATGGGAATGCGACAGCTGCTTCGATCGATTGTGAGTGATGTTCAATTTGGAACTGGTCATTAGTCTGAAAGAATAGGTTCCAGTTAGATTGGAAGAAAGAACACGATTTGCCAACAGACGCTAACACCCTAGATTGAATTCTTCAGTGGAAATTACACTGTGAAACTTCATTCGAATTTCTTCGCGATATGTCTTGGTGACTAGAAACACGTTTCACAGGTTGTGAGTGCCACACCAGGTGAGTCCCTCAATCAATCGTTACCTGCGCAAAAGCAATTAAATTGAAAACTGCTGCCATGATTGTTACGGCCGTTTTCCATTGAAATTTCACACTGATTCCGTTTTCACCAGATGTTTGTTCAACTACATCTTGTGTAATTTACCGTGTGTTTATCATTTATTATTATGTAGATATAATCATATATATTATATATAGTAGAATGAATGGTTGCCAGTACGTGCATTATGACAGAATCATACAGGTCAAAGTTTACTGTACCACTCGGATTCAAGTGACATGAATATTGTATGCTCACTTTGTCTCACCAACTTCACGCCTGCGAATTTGTTTATTATAAACAGACAAATTCGGTATGTTGCAATTAATGTCATTTGTGAAGAGCATCATATTTACTCCCGCTGTATTCTTCTACACTGACAAACTGAACGGAAATAAGCAACTGCGACACTGAATTAGAAATCGATTGTGCGTGATGACCTGGATTTTATTTGTCTATACCGCGGATACGTCTAAACAAGTGCTTCTATCGTGCTGCTTGCGTTTCCTGCATCTCAAGCTTGGTCTCTGGGATAGCGGTGCTAACAAATGCTGTATTACACTACGTGCATTTTGCAGCTATTGGTGTCATGGTTAAACCGGGTAACTAGGGCAACTCTACCACACTGGTAACAAAATTTTTCGATTTATTTCTGGTACTACTGCAGATGTATGACGTACCAACAGATTATAGTAAAGATTACTTCATCCAATAATTTAAAAGAGTTCATCACAACTTCTCGATAGAATTTATGTTCCCGCCCTGAATTCAAAGAACTATACAGAATAAGACATATTTCGGTTAACATACGAAGGAATGTACGAATATGGAAAGTCGAGAGGAAAATGAAGCTGAAATCTTTGTCCACTATAACGATTTTACAAGTGAAATGTAAACACGTAATCGGTTATTTTGGCAAGTGCATTCACAAGGACAGTGAAATAAAACTGAGGATGTTATATGTACAAATGTGGTTTGGAAGAGTTGAGGATTACGAATGTATATGATTCTCACAAGTTGTAAACAGAAGGTTGGACTTATATTGTTTTTCTCTTATGTTATTTCTTTGGTTTTGTTGTATCGAGTGAGATCTTCAAGACCATGTTGACAAAAGGCATTGATCCGCTTGAGTGTACGTATGAATTTTCAATCACTTTTCTAGATGATTGAAAAACTGTACGCAATTGTCCAGAGAAAGTGATTGGATGACTTTATTTGCTTTTACCAGAGGAAAAATCCAACTATTTTAATCAACGTAAAGTTTATGCACCTCTGGTAGTAACTTCTGTCAAAATAAATGAGAATTGAATATGAACGCAGTTCTATTGTGCAACTGATGACAATAACACAAATTCTCAGATATATGACAGACACAACATATTCATATCGCGGATAATTTTGTGAAATTTTGAGACACCATTTATAATCCGGGCAATTTAGAATCGGCGGTAAACAAGTGGTTATGGCTATTTAGGGGAACCACATATCTGTCATCTACATGCAATACACGTTTCATCAATCCAATCACACCCTCTTTTTCGCCGGAACATAACGTCATGTGAAAGGAAAATTAAGCAGATTTGAAGAAGAAACCAAGGTCAGCATATACATTTTCTTCATCTTTTTTTATAGGTGATTGTGTAATTTGTGCGCACACAATGTTGGGCCTCCAATTCATGTCTGCCCGCTTTCAGTACCGTTCTAGAATTCCGTCGTTGTGTTCGGGTTTAGATGAAATTTTGCCTGACAGTTGCAGAATTCGGTGTTGAACAATAACTGTGGTCAAGTCGTGGAAACTCACGGTCAGTAATGTGGCCAATCATGTCATCTGGAATAAAACAAATATAATTCGTTTTCTTTTCAACTATGAAGCACTGCGCAAACTATTTAAAATTTTTTGTTTAATTGCATGTGATACTGGCTCACTAGTGGACACCTTGTTGTTGCCGTCATGTTTTATCATATGTCGCGCTCATCAGAATTGTAGCACGTTTGCTATCCAGACAGGTTTGGACGTAAACTTTGCCATTACATTTTGCTGGTCGGAGTAAATGCCAATTATTGTACACATCGTAACAAAACTTTAGATAAATATATTTTTAATCTTATAGGTGTCCGTTTTGACAGTAAAATTGAAATGCATTCTGCAGTACAAATTATGAGGTGATGTTAAACGTACTCTGATGAGACACAGTTTTGCCAGCTGTTTGATTTATGTACAATTAGTTTCAATTTGAACAAGCGGTGTGAATGGATGGTATGTTTCTTTTCATTGTCGAACATTGTTTATGCTTTAATGGAATATCGTACATAATGAACTATTTTTGATTGTGTTGAAAATATTGTTATAAACAACTAAATTTTAGGGTTGAAGGCTTTCCACTCAAGTGCTACGTTATATGTATTCAGGTTACGTACACATGATATTTATTGTTTAAATTAATACAGTACCTGATATTCATTTTCAAGCGCAAGTAGACCCTGACGAGTTTTTGGCTAAAGTATTAATCTGTCTTGTGCAATTCAATTCCCCACTCATTCAGTAATGGTTGGTTTTTCGTGTAAGCCTGACAAAACGATGATTTTCTCGCCCATTGATTAATAAATGGATTTACATCTTGCACGGACTCACAACTACTGTTTCTCTATTTGACTCCAAGTTGCTGGCTAGTCTGCTGTGTTACTCTCATTCCAACTAAGTTTACTCCGTTGTTTACTCACTATTTCTCAAATTCAGTCATTGCTTTCGTTTTTATAACAGCAAAAGATGAGATCATTTGAATGCTCCACTGATAACCAGTATATCTATCGACTAGTGTGTAGGCAGCTAATTCATGAGTATATGTCTATGAAATGCATTGTTCAGTTGGCTTGATTTGTCCAATTTTATTTGAATGTGTTACATTATACGTCATCATCATAGATAACTAGATATCAATGGTTTAAACTAATGCTTAACGGCCACACCATCGTGAAGAAGATAAAATTAAGCCCTTCATTCTAAGAATTCGACGGACAGTAGAAATGTGATCTATAGCCCCCTGTCCAGGGTAAAACACTGCCTGTTCCTATTTACTGTTTGCTTCCCAAGCTGCATTAACTTGGTAAAATATAATGGATGGCAGAAGTCTAGTAATCACCGGAGTCAAGCTAATTCAATTACGCTTTTCTCGAGAGCCCCACAATCTCCACTTGAATATAGGGACTACTATCGAATGGCCCGAGCACGAAAGAAGGGTTTCTGTGGTCTACACAATTTGAAACTATTGAGTCAAAGCCTTTACTAAAGCATCATCACCTCTTTTGAATATTGTCGAGACCAGGTCACCCGGATCGACAGCCCAGTTACGTCTGAGAACAGGACTACAACTGCGGACGACCGTCTTAGTGAGTGGTGCTAAATCTACCGACTAAGATGTTGCATTACACGTCTGTTGGGGCTACACATTAGAGGGCAGATGTCAGCTAGGTTGACCCTCAAATTGTTCCATCAACCGTTCTAACCTCTTAGGTTTATTATAAACGTGTCTCATCTTTCTCGCTGATAGATTCACTGACAGACAGTAGTCTGGGACCGGTGGCACTAATCAGCTTAAGAGTTTTCGAGCGTTCTCTGGAACAAAAACGGTCTCCTATTCCTCAGCTTTCTCCAGTAACCAAATCTCACGATCAATCTTTAGGCCACGGTTCGACATCCTAGAGGTATCTCTCCCAGACCTGTTATATGAATTGCCAGAAGGAATGTTCTATCTAGCTTCTAACATCACCAGACGTTTCTCTGAGATCCAATGTTTGTTCAACTGATGTAACCCCGTGCTGCATGCTACAGTACCTGCTTCATAAATTGCCTGAGGCTTGGATTCATCAGTTATTAGAATCTCCGGACTGAGAAAAGCTAAGACACCTCTCTAAACTGGTTCCGTACATACGCTTCACCGATGATATAGCTAGTTTCTCAATTACCACTCGTTGACGTCAATGAGGTCGTTGACCAGTAAAAACAACAACGTAGATTAATTTGGATTCCAGGTCAATGGTGACAGAAGGGACTTATTGCCACTTTGTTCCTATAATTTGCTATACCTATTTTGGGGGCTGCAGTGTAAGCACCAGTAATCGGGATCGGCAGTGGCCTGATAGCTAAATTTGGTGGGACAGTGGAGAAGGGGTCAGCAGTAGCATGTTTTTGTCTATCCCCGACAGTTTGTAGCAGATAGGGCGACTCGTTGTTTATACCGCTCGAGGGTCGATGCAGTATGAGATTAACTGTATTGTGTGCAGGTTGACATATAACAACTAGGGTTCTCAACCAAAGTCTTTGGCTCGAAAGCCTGTAGCGCGAGGCAGCAGGTAGTCGGTAATATACCAGAACTGATACTTTTTCGGAAAGTAATGCTAACCTTCTAATTCCCGAAGTAGAGGACCACGACACTGTGGTTTGTCACATCTCTACTCCGTTAGCATGCTGGCTACATTGTCCAGTTTAGTCAAGTAGATCATCAGGATGTGTAAGACGTTACACCACGTCAAGGTTTAGTCTTATTTTGACGGATTGGCCTGCCCGGTTGGCAGTGGATTTATCCCAAATGGCAAAAACAAATGTAGCTCACCATATGATTCAAACTAATGATCTCGTCGATAGTGTCATCACCTGAAACGAGTTTGATGCTCTTAACTATCCTCATTCTACAGGGCTTTCACAGGGCTACATTGCAGCCAAAGTGCACTGGAGTGGTTTGTAGCTCCTACTTAAGTACTGTGGCTTGCGACTCGAAAATTATAGCCAAACAGTATTTGAAACGACGCGATTAGCGTGGGTTGTATAGTGTGCTAATCTATGGTTTAGTGCACATAGCACAGTTATTTTCCTGGGATTTTCCATTCATCTCATGATCCATATATTGTATACGCCCGATGGTTGAAGGACAAGTGCCTTCTGTTTTCGTTGGAGCACACTTGCTTCGCAATCACTCTGTACCTGATCGAAGCAAGTCACCAGCAGTTTTCGACGTTTGCTAACGTTTTTATGGTAACACTGACATCTATACAAATGACAATACAACCGGTGTGAATGACGATTTTCATTATGAATAAAATGTGGCATACACTTCCTGGATCCATATTGAATATGCAAATGTGCCAAAACTAGTAACAAACATTTAGATGATCAGAGCAAATCATGCGGCTTCCTAGATCATTGAAACAGACGCAATGATATATGCATAAAACAGTGCTTTAGCTGCTATGTCCTGTTGCCTTGAAACATATTTACAAATTAATCTAAGTTAAACTGAAGGCGATATAATCAAATGATTTAACTAAAATAATGTTAATAACTATGGCAGAATGCACTGTTTGATTTAATGTTTCAGCAGATACAAACCTCAATGCGTTTGTATTTAGGTATACGGGACTTTGTCTCTAGAATAACTGTGCTAACCTACATCGATCTTTCAGCTGACATTTAATGACGACTCATCACCTACACGTCTGCAGTGTCTTGCCGTAAGCGGTTTCATTTCGTAACATAACTCATCCTGAAATACTGAATTCAAAAACTTACATCCATAAAGAGCAGAGGTAGCTGCATGCACGAGTCACGTTAGATACACAGATGTTATTTTTCGAAACTAAGGTTTTTATGGTCAGAACACATCTTTGGGTAAGTTTTGCAGACATCAGTTTTCAACGTTCAATCAATTATTCAATATAATTCACATAAGGGTGCGTGGCGAAATTTCACAAAGTGAAATTCGCGGTTCAATTGCATACATACTCGTATGCTTCCGTACTTGGCAGACGTGCTCCGTGGAGATGATGACTGGGCTCAAAGAGCTAACGGGAACCACAACCTCACTTTGTGATAAGACAAGATTGTCTCTACAACTGAGACACACAAGCTTCAAGCGCCTCCTACAAGTTCATCGTGTGGGGAAGGTCATCATTACTCAGAAATTAATTATTGGATTACCATTAATTAACCTGTTTTTGGTCTGCCACAATGCAAGTTCCGATCCAGTAGCATATATTCGCCACTTTTATGTTGGGATTTGCTTTCGTTTGTAAATCGGTAGTTATCTTTAATGATTCGCTTTTGCATTTCCTGCCATAACACGAAGCGCTGACAAGTGTAAATAACCGGTCTTTAAGAAGCGACGGGTTGCATTACTCGCAGTGAGTTCACAATACGTTTGTGAACACGTGAACATTATCAGGAGATTTTAGCAGGTTTGTCGACAGTGTCATTCATTGACAATTGACACAATAACTACTCACCCCAAATAACTTCACTCGAAACTGTAAATTACACGAATGCATTTAATGAAATTGCTTGGTTTACATCGGTCAACGCCCTGTTACCTCAGAATACAGAAAATGTGGCCGACTCTACAAAAAATGTGAACTGAACGACGAATTTGACATGAAATAAGAGCATTCCCTTGTCAATCAAAGGGACTGAAAGTTTACAACGTCCACGTGTTTGTACAGTAAGCAGGAAACATGAATTTCAACACAAATTAACTCACATTTTGCGTAGGTTTCAACAACTTAATAAAACAAAAAGCAATGGACTGTGCAACTGTTTTTGATTTAGTGAATAATACGTGATTTTCTAAACTTATGTTGAAGCTATTGAACGGAAAATACTAAATGTGTTCTGTGTGCAGAATATGATGGGAAGATCTTTCTGTGCAGTGTGGACTAATGGAAATCGTAAATATTGCAACACGCCAAAATGTAGTTTTGAGACATTACAGACGGGGTGTAAGATTACCTGGCATTATGTGTCTATCCTCTACAATGTAAACGAGTAAGGAGATGACAAATAAATGTGAGATCTATGGTCACACGATTGGTGTAGTCTGGGTAAATCGGCCACAAATGACTACTAAGTACCTGAGAGCATGATTAAGTTAGCAAATGCGGTAACTTCGACGCTTCTAATTAGTGTTAGGCAATATATATTATTGCTGAAATATAGTCTGCCTGTTGACAGTATAGAAGTGAGTCGTCAGCGCAACATGTGATAGTTGTATACCGGTATATGTTTTTGAACTTACTGTCTGTTTTTCGGTTTGTGGCTAAAAATATCACATACCATCGTGTCGTACGCTAAATACATGTGATTTCTTAGCTGTACGAATTAGTGTCAACTATGCGCAAGTGTACTTTCATGATTACCGACTGACGTACCAGCTTCTAAGTATGGAGTCACTAAAATTTTAGTGAAATATAAGTCAAATTTTATATCATGATTTGTCACTGATGACCGCTACAGGAACAAAGTCATAAAACATTTGTATTACTGTTTATTTTGATCAGTGACCGGAGGAACGTGCCTTCAGTCTCCAATTGGGTTGCACCTGAAATCCAGAAGTAAAATTAACGGTTGTAATGTCTTTCCCATACATATGGACTCTATATAAACATATCGAAAACCTTGAAATACTGAAACAGCGATATAATTTATCTTACCCTCTATAACTTTGGCAAAACCTGTTGATATACATTAAAAGCCTCCTTGGAATTCCTGTGAAGAAGTTACTATACAAAACGCCACAATTAAAAACATCAGAATAATCATAACATGAACAACAAAAATTGTGAATTATTAGACGTATTTTTAGCAACAATTTGTGTATTCTGAATTTACACATCAATAACTAAACCATACATGAGATATGGATAGTTTTGTGACGGGTGAGCACATAAGACTGTTGACTCATCTGCCGTTTTTCATCTACTCATGCTAATTTACTCCGACACAAACTCAAAGTCTTTCACAAGTTGGAAGTCATACTAATTCATTTTTATCTGTGTAAAAGCAATGTTTAGTCAGTATGAAATTCTGATGTGGAACGATAATGAAAATTTGCTAATAAGGCCGAATCAGAGAGCGCATAGTACCCACCATGTTTTTCGCCTACTGGTATGTTTAGATTTCCCTGTAAATATAGATCCATGTAGGTGTTTTCAGAGCGCATATTAAGTTTTCCGAACTAATACTGTACGACATGCGTAGATCGACTTTTCCGCGAAAATTCTTAGAAAGGATTGGCTGTTTCAACTTTCTCAAACAATTTTATGTTTTATACACGCAATGGAATTACCTTCACCAGTAACTGTGAAAGAAACATTGTGTTCACGTTTTTATTGAGAATTCTCACGCTTTTCGAAATAACGGAATATACCTTTTCATTGTTTACCATGTTTACCTTTCGACCACAATTGGAAACAGCACAGCGCATCACTCACATTCTTGTAATAACTGAATGTCTGACAAAACAAAAGCGCGCTTTTTATTGCTTGATATAATTATTGTACACGAGTACACATAACGAATAAATAAATCACTAACAAATCACCAAACAAATCACGCAGCAAATCACAAATCACGAAATCACATATAGCAATTCACTGACATGCAATTATAGAGTTTGATTTCACTCAACCACGGATATGGACCTTTCAGGCGGCATAGCTACATATGCATCAAATTGAAACCACACTTTAAACTTGTGAAACCATATTGCAACTATCATGCAGGTTATGCATTATGTGACATTAAATATTTATTTATCCTGTTACTTGTCCATCGATTTCAAATGTGCCAGAATCAAACTTTCAAAATTCATCAAACTGTCAACCTATGGATGACAGCGACATTTTCCAACTCGTTACCCTTCGTTTGATAAAGCCAATCTAGTTACACGATTTAGACAAACGTGCAAGTAACTCCAGTAAATGATGCAATAATTCCACACGAAACATTCCAAGACGATATTCGGTTAATTTGTTGTTAATATTAATTTACACGCACGTTCTCACTTCGTTCCGTAAATTATAGCCACACTGAAAATGAACAAAATTATGTTGTTGGACAAAAAGGTTAGCTACAATTTTTCACGCGTAACATGGTTTTTCAATTTGAAGTACAAAAAATGACTGACAACAAAGTCAGTACACATTTTGAAAATTCCTTCAGGTAAAAACTCGACAAACTATTTTGATCTGAGCGTATATTTGTCGCTAAGCACAATGTCTTTAAATGACGTTGTATAATACTAAACAATTGATACTTGAACACCCAAACGCCACTGAGTGTTGTATAGTATGCTGCTACATTTGCAAAATCTTACCATCCAAAATATGCAGGCGCTGAACGTAATCTTTAACATATCATGTTGTATCACAAGAAACTTGCATTTCTGCCATTCTAAAACATATAGGCAAAACCACAACAAATGTGCAAACCATAGGTTTATGTAAAGAATACGCACATATAATAGGATTACCAAAAATGTGATAGTCTTTGTTGACTGCAGATTCATTTCATGGCTGTTTTGAATAATAAATCTTCAAGATGTTTTCCCTAAGACTGTTTGCATATTGACATTGTTAATTTATGCATAACATGCGGTCAGACATGCGTTCAAGCAAGCACACATTTCAGGTTGTGTTTTTAACTGCATTAAGATAGTTGAGCATTGACAAGATTCTTTGGTAAACAATTGACACACCTTCGATTAGATAAACGTTGAAAACTGGAAGAAACATATTTGTGAATTGTTTTTCATGTGAAGAACAAACCTTTTAAAAATGTGCGTGTACATTTCCGTTACCTATGAAATAGACAAGTTTAACTGTACTCCAGTACATGTACTCGAATATATTAAGGGTGTTAAAACTTATTATGTTCGTGAACTTCAAGAGGAATATAATACTGAAAGCCGTTAGGCAGATTGTTCACAGCGACAAACTGACAATCGTACAGCAAATAATACTTCGCAGTTTCAAATGACTATTAGTTATGTAGACAAAAATATATTATGACAAGTGAGCTCTTCTATAAATCGCATGTAAGTTCACAAAATATCTTTATCCGGATAATACGTAGTTATTCCTACGTACACAGTCATTACATGGTAATATACAGCTATATGGCACATAAATACATCGCTTCTAACCACAGCTTGTTCTGACCTTGAGTTCAGGTATTTGAAAGTATCAATTACGCACCAGTCAGTCTTAATTTAGTCTATTATAAGGGGAACAAAATATTAACACAGGATGGACTGAACAAGGTTAGCGTGAATGTTGTGTGCCTGTTTCATACTTGTTAGCCGTCGTTTCATAAGTTCACAAAAAAGGCATTATCCTCCGTCTGAGTGTGTCAGTCCATTTGGGCAGATACGTGGTGTGTGAGTGGAACCGCAAGTGGTCCAGCGCAAGCCATTTGCGGTGTTGGTTTAAAACGCAGGCGTCCTTTGCCTTCGGTCACTGTGACAGGCTAATGTGTTTCGGATGCCACCAACCATATGGACAGATAGTTTCACCTATTTCGGTATGGTCAAGTTGCAAAATAGATCAACCACTACATGAATCATGCTTGATTTAGCGATAAGTTGGAACGTAGTAAATGTTTATTACTTTCGTGGATCCGTTTCACACTTTACAACCAATCTTTCGTGAATATTGTTACAGCACGAAAAAGATGGGTTGTGCACATTTTGCGTACGAACACGCATACGACACGTAAGCGATAGTCGGCAGCACCTATCCTGTAAGTCCAAAAACAACTCATTTACGGATCCTCTGTGTTTTGACGGATAAGCTCTGTAGTAGTCCTACTGCGATTTCAGAAGGATGATAAAGTGAAGCAGTAGTATCTTGCAGTGATAAGGTGGACGGGTGTAGAGTAGGTACTGTCAGCAAGAGTAAACAGACACTGGTGCACGGTAAGAGGTTGGACAGTACAGTGGTGACAGACAAGCACCAATTGTCCAAAGATCGGTTGTTTAATGAAGAAATCTACATGATCCAATTCAAGTCCAACGAAGACAATTAGCGTTATGGATGCACAGGCGTGGTTAATCACGCAGAAGGACCCAGAACACCGATTTACACATTGGGTGCATACTCATGTTTAGCAGCGCATGATAGTCAGCATAAGTCTTTCTGATCTGTGATCTCTGGAGCTAATAAACAGTTTCACGTTACTCGTTTGGTTGTGATTGGTTTTGTGAACACGTTTAACGTGCTTTGAAAGCTTATGGTATGTATGTTGCAGGTTTTCTGCATCTAGATAATTTCAAATACTTTCCCGCCCACTGGCTGTAATTCCCACTAATTTCTACAAGGCAGACGTGTAGTTGTGTGAATCTCCTCTTATTAAATCAAAATTAGAGACCCCAATAAACGACTTATAGAACGTGATTTCCAGTTACTACTAAATACAGGTACACCATAATGTCGTGAAGCAAAAACTATACTTTTATTGTATTGCATTAAAATAAAGAGTGACTGTTCCTCCTTATTAAACGATCATGACAAACAAGTTACCCATGTCATTTTGTAAATATTGAAGTCTATGAAATGGCGAAACATACCATAATGGCAGTCTTTTCAGCAGGCAAATTAGAAGAATCAGAGAACAGTTATTTAGAGATTCTCGGCAGTAACTCAATTTGAGTTTATAAGAACTAACAGTGAAATGTTGATGATACATCACAGATAAATCTTAATTTTACTGTAGGTGTACGCAACCGGTTGTATTTCGGAGTTACCGATTCAAATATTTTAGTTTAATTACAGGCATAATTCAGAATGAAGGACCAGTAGAATTGATGACCTCTTTTAAAATATTGGCAAATGTAATCGACCACTCGCCAAGCATATCTGGTGGAAATGCCCTCATTAGCTGATATACCAAGCAAAAAATTCGGGTTTGACCTTGTCTGAGGGTAAAAAAATTTTCGAATAATATACCGACTAACTTAACTAAATTTCACCCTCGAACAAACAATCCGTTCCGGTGGTCTCGTCTTCAACGGGGAGACGCATATTCACATGAAAAAGAGCTAGTTACTGATCTTTACAAATCACCTGAAGGAGTAAAACCCAGTAGCGCTGAATCAAAGTAGAACTAAGCAGGAAACCGTATTAAAATCTGATTTCCTTGATGACACTTCGTGTAAAAGCAGATTTTCTAAGCTTGGAGCTTGGGTAACTTGTAAATCGAAGCACGTTTCACTGGTTGCCCTATCTCGTTCCACACACTGTGACAACAGATCACAATAATTCAGTCACTATCGATCGTAAGGTTAAAACAATGCCCCCTACTTTAGAAACCAACAAACCCATGAGAGTAAGACTTACCATCTGGAATAATATCTTTGAAAGTTGAAGTAGGGGAACACAGAAGACTATCAACAACTAATACCTTAAATGATAATCGAATAAAGAAACACTATATCACTAGGTTGCAAATCCAAAAATATTGCATTTATTAAAAGGCATGTTGATAAATGTAGTGCTAATTCAATTCTGTTATTTAGGCAGCTCAACTATTACTCCAATCTACATATGTTTAAGCTCAATTTATAACCTCGTTCACGATAGCAAACTTTAAAATGTGTTCTAACGACGAACGACCAGTGTTAAGATAAGTGAAGGAGTTGCAAGAAGGAACTGTCACTTTCTTTTGTCATTAAGAATGTTTGTATGTCGTGAGCATTCCGTTCGTCTCCAAGTAATAGGCTGAATGAGCACATCCTTGTCATCTGCATTCGTCTACTTCTCGACCACTATTGCGGATGAATGAGAAAGGAGAGGGCTGCTCTATTTACCTCCGGAATTTTAGCTGCCAGTTATATGGAATTCGAGTTCAAGATCACATTACGCTACCTTTTTTGCTAATAACCAACTAACAGATCGCGGACTACTGGAAGCAAACTTCAGGAAATTAAGGGATTGATGAATCGCATTGGACAAGTCACATGATAAACACTGCCTTATTAGAGTTCAGTTCAATTTCTCAACAGAAATTGCCATGAACTTAAGTACCTGCGTTTTACCTATTGCTGACTGAACATCAGTGAGCTGTCTGTCACTGTCCAAATCCATGCTAATCCCCAATAATTGTGGTTTTACTCACGAGAACCATTTGAACTGAACAATGCAGGATACAGCTTGCATGTTATAATGTACGAAATTTTCGCGTTTCAGTTTACAAATGGAGAAACAATATATCTCAAAAGTTGACGTCAATGAAACACAACGAGGTATATTATGTAGATTTGATGCCGTAGTGTTCATTACATTATTCTCTACTTGCCTGTCTTATTTTTATAAACTATATCAAGTTCAGAATCTCCACGTCCACTTAATTAACTACAGTCATAAGTAAACGCAACCAAATCCTGAAGCGTATGATCTGAGTAACACCATCATTGGAAAGCGTGACTTGCTACAAATATCGCATATTTCCACCTATTTTGAGAATAAGTGATCAGAAGACGATTGCGAGCTTATTTTCTCACTAATGTTCCATAGATTAGCAGCCACTTTACAAGTGGAATGCAAAAACAGATCTAATTGCACTGCCTCTTCAATAACCGAGTTTCCAGGCATGCACTTGCATCGGTGGAGTAAAGAGCAAATCCCAGACACGTACATAAGCACAACTTATTACTACGTTAGTAAGCAACTTGGAGGAAATATGCGCTACAAATTTACCGCGCTTTCACGGCCATATATGTTGATCTATCATGTCTAATACTTCGCGCAATGGTATATACTTTATTTGGTTGAAATATGTTGTATACCAAATCAATTCATTAAATCTCAAAAACACAATGTTCCTCGCAGTTGGGCCTTTAGTTATCTAATTGTGGGCATGTTTGGAGTTAGGTTAGAGCCCCTATATAGTACGCGGTTGCATTAACGGATACATGATTGATCAAAGATGGAGGAAATTTTCATCAAACGAAGGGTGTCCATTACTAACCTTAATGCGATACCTATTTCTAACAGACAATTGTACCGAACGTTATTGCAAATTGTATGTCAAGCGTGAAGACTTACGTGAACAGTGGTTGATAGCGATGCACCAAAAGGCGAGAACGCCCAATGTGGTCAGTTTCATTGTCAAATGTTCAAAATAACGCGTATTGTCTACCTCGATAACAATAATACTTCGGTTTATATACTCGCCATGAGGTTGATCTTAATCACTGGACATGCCACATGTTCACTGTGGTTGGCTGGTAACCAAGTGTATGTCGCAAGGGGATTCGTTACCAGCACACCATTGGATGAAATTTGCGTGAGTTGTATGACAACCAGTTAAAATCGATGGGGCTACTCAGCATCATAGACATTACGAAGATTTTCTGCCACTTGAGAGAAGTAGGAACTTGAATGCATTCGAAAGAATTGTGACCACTATATAATTGCCACTCACTTCTTGCTGAAAATGACACGGGACTGTTGTTTTTCCTGCTTAGTGGCTTGGTACAGTTAAACTTACATCGAGCGGTTCGTTTATTTCCTGTGTTATATTTAGAGCAGTGGTGTAAAATGTCCGTTCATGCAAATGTATTTGTATGTTAGTTTCACGTGATAAGACTAGACAATTTTCAACATCGCGATGGCTCATCTAATATTTGTTTGATTCAGTGAAATCAGGATGGGGTACAGCCGCCTGTGTGATAAGAATCTGTTGAGGAAATGTTGGGATAAGCAGGATGTCGCGGGCCTCCATCCACCAGGAAAGGTCGACCTTATAATAAGACGCTGTATTGTATTCAAACAGACAAGATTGACAGGAAACACTCAAAAGTGAAATGGTTATAGGTGAAATAAATAAAAGCCTATTTTCGGACTATGCTAGTAGCCAGATCACGCTCCATACTTGGTTGTAGTATATTTTACGCAAGTTTACTACCATCCACACAGGGCCGGAAATATTTTCTATCCTGCTCTAGGTCATGTATTGGCCACTAATTTCTACTAAATAAGAAATTTATGTAACTGTCTGTTTGGCTTTTGCCAAATATACTTACTGTCAAAATTTCTATCATCTTCATCTTACCAAAACGGCGCGCAACTGGCTATCACATTATCTATTGTTTCATGTTGCTATCTTGCAATCACGGTCGTAGCTGTGTTTTGCCAAGGTTAATTCCCATAAGTAAACTACCTACCGGAATACACTGCCTTGCGACGGTCAGACACACAGAGATCAAAGTTATGCTAGGTGGAGCTCATACCGGAAGAGTGAGATTTATCATTTCACTACTAAACCACGTTTATCTTAGTGACACCTGTGTTTCCAATGTTCCACCGTTGATATTACAGAACATATCGCAGAAGAATGAACCATGTGGGAAACATACCGGACTACACGACTGCAGGAAATTTAATGGCACCGTAAGGAGAGCGCAATGTTAGTTGTGCCATTTCACATGCGTTTTTCCCTTAACTAGAGTTGAGATATTAGCTTTGTCCTTCATACTATCACTTGGAAAATCTGGTGACGATAGAGTGAGCAAAGGTTTTGAACAGTCTTTCATAACCCACCAGCATGGTGGCCATAATGACTGGTTGAGATGTAATCGACTAGATTGATAAGCATACTTCGATCAGATATCTGTTTCGCATTAACGTTTTATGAACTTGTAATCCTTAATTTACTCCCGTTTGGTTTAAATAAGAAATGTTAATATATCATAGATCACAAGTTGGTCACCATTACTGTAGACGTCATCAGCTAAATACATAGTTTGTGAATGTGTCCGGTTCAGTAAATTGCGTCAAAACGTTTCCAAGTCTATCATAAAATTGTTCCATTTTCGTGCAGACGGGAATTGTGTCAACATGTAAATCAAACGCAAAACTGCCATATATTCGTGCAATCATATTCCAGGCTAGGCCCGGACTTTCTGTGAGTTTATTCAACTTCTCGTGATCATCAGATAATTACAGGTCAGCGACTGTGTTACTGGCAGAAGTAAGTTCTAACCTTATCCCACAAGACCTAGCAAAGCTCTGGTTACATTGCATCCGGTGAATGCAATATGTCCATTCCATTACATACTAAGTCCTAATTTATAATGAATCTATTGGAGTACAGTGTGATCATCCACAATAACCCAATGAACGATGGATTCGGCATTAGAGGCACATTGGGAAAAGCTTTCATGATGAGTTCTTATATATATTTGCGAAGTTTTTAACAGTATCTGCTACGAGCCACTCAAAGTCGAGATTTGTTGACGAACCATTCCTTCCACCTCCTTCAGTTACTTCATTGATGCTAGCTGGTAAACGTTTTATTATTTGATGGATCTTGTAATTAGTGTTCAAAAGACTGCGTACGGTTTGTCTTGTCTACCGAGTATGCACTTGACGACCAAATGAATGTGATATATTTCTTCGTTGGATCACCAATCGCTTTGAACGTAAAAGGGAGTGTTGTATAAACGTCAAGGTTTAACAATCGAGATCTCGTCGTTTCCGATGCCATTGTTGGTACTCCATAGACAATCTGGAAGGTATCATTCTTACGACGGACTGTTTGTATCCGGTCAGCAATAACAACAACTATGTGTGAACCCTAAGTAATAATGTCAGCGTCGATATACCAAAGCACATAATCCACCAATGGAAGAAACATTGTATGAAACGAACATAAACAGGATTATACGAAACAGTTTGTTTTGGAATATGAATGTTTGCATTTGAGTTCTGATATGGTAATCAGGGTTAATAAGAAGATCACATACTTCTGAGCTGCAACGCATATTAGTTCCAGTAGCTTTCTAAGCCTAGTTAAACTGCGCTTACAAAGGCGATTGACAAATACACCGTTCTGATTCAAAGAGGATAATTCACGTTTCACATTAATTGTCCGGAGAACCTTCTGGAAGAAAAGTACATTATATCCATTGTGCATGAAAATCCTCGTGGAAAATATCTGATCAATCACAGAATGTATCTCTTATTTCCTATACTCTGTTTCCAACATTCCATTAGATATATCTGTATAACCCTGTGAATTAA
>LUCH01005346.1:15198-40066 GCA_013368495.1 Paragonimus heterotremus | reverse complement strand
TTGCACTTCGAAACAATTGCTGATTCCAAGGTAAGCCTCTGTACACAGATCACCTTGAACATTACAACTGCGGGTTAAACATGATGGCGAATGCTTCGTTGTGGATAGCTTACAAGGGAACGTGTGAGTGTATATTATACCGCTCGATGTGGCTCCCTTGCATCCACATTCTGTCGGTATTCAGGAAACATTCCTTCCCATACAGTGAGCATTTATGCACGACTAATTAATGTTCAAAAAGGCCGTTTCCCCATCCACGACCGATGGTTGGCGGAGTACAACCTGCCAATACGCCGACTTGTTGGTCCGAAGCTGCAGCCGCTGGTCGCGTCGAACTTCAACCGACAGTATAAAGCACTGCATCATCTACTTGTAAAGCTACATGAATGCAGCAGTCGAACGGCTGTTACTTGCTTCAACAGTATCACTGCTGTCACCAGCAAAACAGTGGAACTTGTAAAGGCTGACTTATCTTTGTCTGACTTCCCGATCGTCATCTCTTCAGGGAACAAGCAGCCAACGTGGAGGAAGAAAATCCAAATGTGGTTGCCATGCGTATATTGTGGTGAACCGGTGCAGACGGACAGCTATCGCTGTGAAACCGATGAGGTCATCTTCCATTCTGACTGCATTCGAACGGCTGACATATTGGAATGCCCATTCTGTGGCAAACAACTTCAACCGCCGTTACCTGGTAGGTGTATGGTTTAATTCATGTTTGTCAGTTCCGTCAACTTCAGCTAACGTTCTCGCACGCCCGAAGAACAAATCTTGCATGGCGCCCATCATGGATGTCGACTCGGATATGTCCCCGGACAATGTGCCCTGTGCAGCGCAGCACAAAAAAGCGCGAATAGACACAATCTACAGTGATTCGTCCGCTGACATCGTTCAGCAAAGTAAGTTAATTGACAAGCTTACCCATTGTTTTCTTGCAGATATCAGACTTGATGAACGGGATAATGAGGACTTCCTCTGATAAATTATCTCAATCTCCGGAAAGAAAGCAGGCAAAAGAACACCCAATTGACCAGCTGATGCAAGCCGGAAGCAATATGTATCATTTAGAACGGAAGCCCCAAATACAACAGTGGAATTTCCACAATGGACGGAGCAGTTATAAGTGTCTAAGCGTGGAGTACAGTTTGGCCTAACTGATAAGGTAGGACAAATGGACGGAGCAGTCATAAGTGTCTAAGCAATCAGTTTCAGTCAATGCCAATTTTTCCTAAGAAAACCCCACCGATGTACTTAATTTTTGCACACGATACTAAGTGCAACTTTAGTTCTCACAGTATATCAAGGTTGCAGCTAAAAAAGCTCAGCCTATAGCAACCGAACACTGATTTGTTCGTCGAAATCAACATCGTGTTTTCTTGAATAACCAGACTGGCATATTCAGAATAAAACGTTTTTTTAATTTCAGTACATGGAATTATATTACATTTGGACATTCATTTTCTTTCTCAACGCAGTTTCTAAATTTTGTTAAATTCTTGATTAATTGTCAACTCATCAGAAAGGTACGCATTGGTGGCTTACGCAATTGGCATATTAAAACAAAAACCTTTACCGCGACCATTTTGTACCATTTTCTCAGCTGCAACTTGTCTCAATATTATAATAAATCGGATAACTTTAAACCGCCCTCATCTCAGGGAATTCACAAGTATTTTCTTTCTACGGATACTTTTCAGCTCCCCCTAACATCGCAAGGAAAAATTTGAACAACGCGCGATTTCAGCGATTTCAGCAATTTGTTCACGGGATCGAGGTTGGAGGCCCAAGTGACCCGGGTCCAGTCAGTATGTCCGTTTCGATGTCAGCGGTTTTCTGTTGGCCTGAAAGGCAGTCATTAAAAACAGGGTGTAGCACCGCACTACAGGGTGTAGCACCGTGCCAGGGCCAGAGGAAAGGTCAGTCCAGTTAGCGACACTGCGATATCAATTCCAGTTTCAGGTTCTCGGCGTAAAAAGGTCTGCATCCGTTGACGACCTGATACGAAAAGTTGGCACACTAACCCTAGTTCAGTTCAGTCCACAGGACTTGTGGGCACCATATATGATGTCCAGGTTATTGCACCACTGAGCTGCAAAGGTCCTACCGTTGTAGTGACTTGGGAAAACCCCCGTCTACTTGCTATACGACGTGTAACATTTTCCCCAATATCTTTATTTTTAGTACTGCGTATAGGAACTTGAGGATCTTTGCTTGTCGTTTGTTTCCTGCTTGTGATCGCGTTTATTTGCTTGCATGCTTGTCTGTCTGTGTGCACCAGTGGTGCCCAACACACTCCTGGATTGTTCGCTTACTCACCAGTCAGATCCTTAACTTCTTCGGTTGTCTTCGCGCATCGGCGTTGTTTAGTACTTGCTGAGATTCTTCTTAATTGTTGTATTATATACGTTCTGACTCCCTTAATTATTCGTATCCTTCGCACTGGAACCTGATCCCTATACCTGAGAAGCGTCAAGTTGACGCAAGTGAGCGCCAAACCGCGTTTATGATGCGACAGGATCGAGGTTTGGGAGGCCATAAATTCGCGATAGATAAAACAACACCAAGATTAGCCGTTTGACCTAACTCTCTCATCAACCGAGTGGCCAACTCAAAGAATAAGTCGCCTGAAAAAATTGTTAAGGCTCCGAGCGCAAACACACCCAACGGGGAGCTGGACACATGTTGAAACAACCTTTTTCTTACGTTGTACTAATTTGAAGTGCGACCTCAGCTCTCCCTTAAGGGCAAACGTGATTTGTCATTACTTCTGTTTTTTTATTTATCCGAGCCGTTAGATTACTGCCCGGACATACCGCGTCGACGAAAAACGCAGTCCGGTCAACCCCCCGATCACATCAACCAAGCATCAGGACGTCAACAGAAGCAGACCCTCTTCAGGTCCTAGATCCGAAACTGAACTGAAGTGAAATTTGGCCAATGTGGCTTGTTCACGGAATGAATACAAATAAAATACCAAAGTTAATACCAACATAAATATCATGTAACGTGCGATGACGTGTCTGTTATGTTTTATCCTTCAATCAGCTGACCAAAGCTTTCTCATCGAGTGCATCACGTGATTCTCCGATTTGATCGCAGTATTGTACTATCTTTCGACACTGTGTCCTTGGTCTATTTTCCTCGGTTTACCTGCCTTAAATATACCTTTATTCTCATTCGTGGCTTCCTCCCCGTGGTATTCATCACCAGTTGACCCCGAAGGTCTTCTGACTTTCGTAGACCCAAGGTGCATACTTCTCGGCAGAACATTTGTCGAATCAATTTTGGGTCCAGCCTCCGCCTGCAAAACTACTGAAGATGTACAATACCGAAGTAGCAAATATCAATGTTCCTAATTTGTCAGGACATACTAGCTGCAGAATTCCGAATACAAGTCCACTAGAAAGAAAGAGCATCAAGGAAAACAGCTGGAACTGAGACTGATAATCCCTGTTATTCAATAGTTTAAGATGTGTATCGAGCTGAATAGAATGAAGCAGTTTACGCCATGATGTGCGCAAGTCTAAAAGGAGGCGGAAAAGTGGCTGCCAGGGGAATCTAACAAATTGAAGCAACTCTACTTACGTGCACTTCTGAAACTGAATTAGCGACCCGTACTGTGGAACACAATTTGTATTCACTTAGGCGAGAAATTCAACGATTTGGCGGTAATCGGGAGTCACACTAATCATTCATAAGTGAACTTCAGATTATGACTGAGGGGAAGACAACTAACAATCAAGCACGACTAACTTATTTGTTTAAGTTCTGTGACGGCCTGGACAAAACCACCACTCAATACTGCACTGTGTTAGGTGCTGACGAAGTCTACGTGCTGGTCAGGAGTACTCTTCATAAACGTTTTGATCAAAACCACGTGGTCACACTGTGCTTCATAAATAGACTTTTGAACAGATCACCTGTCCACTGGGGTCTCAACAGTCTTAAGTCACTCGACTCAGCAAATGCGTGTTTATAGTTCTACACTCTCACAGTTGAAATATGACTTCAGTCTTAATGTTAGAAGCGTCGTATAGACAGATGTAGGACAGCATTCGTTTGATTTCGGTTTTAAATAAGCCAAAGTATCTGCAACGACCGTCTATCAAGACCATGAGCCTTTATTTTTAATTGTACTGTTTGCTGGAGAACGCGCGGGCGAAGTCTGTATAAGGATGGGCTAGTAGAGTCAGGCATGAGGTCTGGGATACGTAGTTGGGGTATGAATGCGAGATTCACCCACGTCGGTCAGAAAATGGACGTGGTTTCGATACAAAGTGGAAGTCGGTCTGTCACTAACCGGCCGACTTGTGTCTATAACGAAAATGATCATGCTGAGATTGCTCCCAACGTTGATAACACCCTATATATGAGGCATCTACCGGACCACCCACTTTTTCACCCAGTCAGACGCAATAAACCCTGCGCCGTTTTTGGCTGCGCCACATGATGTGCATTATCTTCTAAACGACCAACCGCTCCCTTTACCTGACCTGGCGAAGCCTTTGGTCAGTGTCCAGCTAAGATTTGGGTTGGAAAAGGTAACAGTTATGACCGATATTGAGGTCTTGCCCCAGGAAGTGTGAGTTCTGGAGGATGATGGTAACTAGTTGTGGCCAGAAGGCCACTTTAACGAGCATCCTCAAATCTTCTGCATGTGGGTCCAGCTGTTCGATGTCCCATCTTGCCCACGCTGTGTCAACTTCGTACGAAATTAAACCGTAACAGCCTACAGTAATAACTTTGATTTGGCTGTCGTTCATGAGGTAGAGCGATGTTTTCATGTTGACGACTGTTTATTTGGAGTGACAGAAAAGGCGAGAAAGTCCGGATTTGTCAAACAGCTAGGAGGCATGTCGGGTAGAATAGAATTCAAGCTGATTATATGGAGAACTGAGGGCTGGCAGCCTCCATCAGCGCTGCCTGGAAGCTTTGGTGGGGCCACAAAAGTACCACTCGACTTTGAAGTCTCCGAAATTCAGAGGACACGTATCATTTTGGGGTGTCACGACGAATGCGTAAGTTTCAGTCCACTTCACTGCGTAAGATACTCTTCAGAGAAAACATGTTGTCTTCTGAATCCTCCGCCTTCTATCCACTCGGCTACATAACCACAGCAATAATCGCGCGCAATTTCCCACAACGTTTGTGTAAACGCAATTTGGATCGGGATTACACCATAGCCGATGAAGTGCTAGGTGCGTTGTCTTATCTTGAACGAAAACTAATACCATGATTCATCGCATCCGATCAAGTTGATGCACATGCAAGTAAACATTCATACACTTTTGGTAATACCTCAGAGATCTGTTGAGTTGAGTAGGTCACCCCGAACAAAGGAGGGACGGCGCCATGGAACGGGTTTGGATAACGCCGAATAAATAATTTCACCAGCCGCTTTGGAGGGTGTTGAACGTTGGTGTTGTGTGTAATCGGTAGACTGTGAATATCTCTGTTATCTTTCAGTTGAAAAGTATTTTGTGGCTATTAGAGTTGCTGAAATTTTGTGACATGTTGCAGTTTCTAAAATCTTAGAAGTATAATTCCCAAAGATTTTTTTGTTTCAAGCTCCCGAAGACGTCAGCAAGGAATTTGCGGCAGTTCAATGGCATAGGGATTGAAGGAAAAATAACACAGAGTCGCATTATACGTTATTTCGGAGAACTGGAGGTAAAGTATGATGAAAATCATTGTCAGACGTGGAAACACGTTCTTCTATTTTAATTTAGGCGTAAGTAAAGCAGGAAAGTGTTATTGTAATTTTGACAATCAAACTATTGTTAAAACATGAATACTAGGCTTTTCATAAAAATACAAACATGAGGAATGCCTATAAGCCTACTTCAACGTAGGACAATGCACAAAAACTGGACAAGTGAGTCATGTTTTATCAGCTATATTTGCCATGCTTGAACATTCATTGGTACCGTTGTTGTTAACTTTTCCAAGAAATTAAGATGTACGCCACGATAAAGACGTGGTGACCTACAGAAAGACTGACACTGAAGAACACTTCCAGCTGGAAAGATTACGACACTTACAAAGACCGTTTTGTAGTTCGGGGAGATTGTTGGTAAATCAGCAGTCTTTGGACAAACAGTTAACTCAGTAGCCAAAAATTCACCCACAATGGGAAGACAGAGGCGGTACGTGGAAGATCCCGTTTATTGCTTTCGTAAAGCCATTTGAAAAATGATGGAGACCCCAAAGGTAGGGATGAAGTATCTAAAAAGCTGTGTTAAATCTGTCCCGACGGTGTAAGATAATTCACTGAGTAACGCGTACTTTACAGCTCCAACGACATCTATTGATACGGTCGGATTGACCGGGCTATCTTTCAAGTCCAATAAACGTAAGACAAAGCGATCGAAAGGATTTAAGTTTACATGGTACTGTTTAGTAAAATTACAATAGAGGTACTATCTCGCCTTGAATGCGAATCAACCGGACATACAAACTGTCTGGCAGAAAATGTTCAAAGTGGAGTAACTAAATACGAGTCCACAAGTAGCCATCAGTCAACAGGAAATGAACCAGTTAAAACATTCTGGTGCATATGCAGGTGAGGGTTTAGTGCGTACGTGCATTAAATTACCGTTTCCTCAGGTATATGCAGAAGTACCAGACTCGAAATAAAAATACAGATGATTGCGGAGACCGCATTTATGTTATGCGATAATTGCAAGTGGTCTCGATCAGCGATAGACCACACCGATACGCGAAATAGCTAGGGGGCTAAGGATATGACTGCCTAGCGCGCGAGCAAGCCGGAAAAATTGTATGACGCGATTGGCGAGCATAGACCGACAAGCATGCAAAGAAACGAGCGCGATCTCATGCATCAGGCAGACTGCAGGCAAAGATCCTTTAAGGTCCTATGTAAAGTGTGAGCTAAGATTTTAGGAAGGATTTTACAAATCGTACAGCAGGCAGACCGGAGCTATCTCCAGGTTACTACAAGGGGTTGCCAAACAATACCAAGACGGAAAGATTTATTGGATCAGCAGTAGTAGTTATAAAAAATCATTCTACATGCAGCTATGGCACAAAATTCATCGTGGTCGTTTATTGCACATGGCAAAGAGAGCTGAAAGGTGAATTTGGGATGGGCTTTCTACAAATAAACCGAACACACTTCAGCGAATTCATCACTCAGAATTATACCAAACAAAAGAGGACAAACGTGCCAGACGAACTTCAACAGATCTTACACCGGGCCCCAAAAGTCTCTTAGGCCTTTTATACAAACACACGATGACCATCGGAGGATAGGGCGCTTAATATTCTAATGCGACGTCTTATATGCCACAGTCAACCTGTCAAGCCCTTCCAGAAGATACAAAGATCTGATATCACACCTTAAAACAACCTGTGGCGTTTTCACCAGTAGTTGTCTTACGCAGTTGTCAGGTCCTACGGATGCACTGCTTGTGAAGCCTCTCTTCAAAATGCCCTTGGGAGCTGATGTGTCACAAAAATGTACGACGTCACCTACTTGTAAGTCACGTGAGGCCGTTAACCACTTTTGACATGCTTGCAATCCAGGCAGGTATTCACGTCGCCACTGCTTGTGAAATGAGCAAGCCATATGTCGGGCTTTTCTCCAACCCTAAGTATAGCGCTCTGACAATGTAACTTTGTCGTTTAGAAAACCCCGATGCACCCGAAGCAATAACAGATCACTTGGTTTCAGTGCCCTTGGATTTTGAAGATTTTCACGGATGGGCACGAATGGACGATTGTTACCTATCCACTCCACCTCTACAATGTAACTAGGCGGCGCCTCCTCATTCATAACGTGCTGGTGAGTGATGGAAGTGGGTACTCACCGGGTGGTTCTTATCGTCCTTTCCTATATCCCACCTTGATGGCTAGCTTCAGGTAGGTTAAAGTGCCAGTCAGTTTTACGAATTAGTAACCAGTCAGAAATCTTTATTAACTCTGGGTGTGCTCCTGAAATGTTGATGTCGTGGTCGCTGTATGTCGCATCCGGAGCACCTCGTCTACCCGCGAATCTAATAGGTACCGTTATAGAGGAATCATCTGAGAGTGGGTGGACAACCTCCACAGGGATAGCCCGAGTCTGAAAACACGTCAACACACAGCCGCAAAACTTGTGTTCACATCTACCCATCATGACTTTGAACGGATCAAAGTAACCCACTGCAGTACACGGGACTGGATACCCATCAACTGTCACTCCATTTATTGATAATGGGGTCGTCAGCTGCCCGCACGGTTTAGAAAAAAGAAACTTTTATGTATACCACTTGTTAATCACGTGCCTGACAGTTGCCATCCCCTTTAACGACCAATATGTCGCCCGAATGGATGCAAGTAAATGTGTGGCACCCATGTGACTTTCCATCTCGCGGTAATGTTTAACTGTGAGTTTTGTGACTTTGGCGTGCGACGGCAAAATAACAGGTTTTGTATCGTTTTATCATTGCCGACACTTGCCCTTCCCCCAAGACTCGGTAAACCGTACTGGTCGAAATCAAGAGAGACGGCTTATACGTCCCGTGTCTGTGCGGTTAGCTCTGAGATACTTCAATTCATCTGCAAAACATTTTTTCTGAACAAGCATGATCAACTTACGGATTGCTCGCTCCAGTTAGAACACACGTAAGGATCATGGATCCATCGGATCTCTTTCGCTTCCAAACGGACTTAACGAAGCGAATCATGCCACTGCATTCACTAATTTCAACCAAATGAAACATTGTGGTACCAGACATTCCAAAATGGGATTCACTGCATACACAGACTCAACAGTTAAAGCACGCCTAAATTCGCAGTTCTCCTTTGTCAGTGCAGTTGGAAGTGATGACTTTAGTCAGCCGCTCTCTGAAAGCGTTAGAAACTCCAGTTCCTGAAGCCAATGGTCCATCCCACGTGAAGATGAATGTGAAGCTTCCCACGACGCAACATCGGTCGGTTTCTGCTGAGACAGCACGTCTCCATTGTGATATAAAGGTATACTAACGTACTAATCCCACTCGGTTTGCAACGGATAATGCAAAACGCGACGGTATACTGCGAATATATTGGAGTAATACCACTGATTCCGTCCACAGAACTACGTGGTCGATAAACATTCCTAGTTCGTCCAAAAGTAGCCCCATCAGTCTTGCTGCGAGAACGAACGCCATGAGTTCATGCCTGGGGTTGGTAACTAGTTCACGCTGGGCCACCCCTCATTTGATGAGAATAAAACAACACAACCGAATCACTCAACGCCGTCAGCTTGATGTAACCAACTGCACCTTGTCTTACCTCAGATGCATCGCAAAACAAGTGAACTTCTATTTACATGGCAGTATATGTGTTTGGAGAAACACAACGGGGTGCCCTTATTGACTAACCAGATCGGTTAGACGATTGGTTTTCCCTATTCAGCTATCTCAACCAAGATCCCGACCACAAGGGTCTTGCAGGGGCTTACGAGCTGGAAGTAACGATGGAACTACCTCCAGAGGGTCATATAAGGATGCAACGCACTTTAGTATACTTCTCCTAGTATGAGACGCATCTGTAAGGTGCACTTGGAGCCGGAAACTACCATTTATCGCTGCTCATGTCACACCAAAGGCTTCTAGACAGTCAAAACCCGCTGGGTCTAAGGTAACCGTTTTGCACAGCCTATCTTCTATGGGTATGTCATAAACAAACTTGACGCTATTGGATATCAACTTTGTAAGGCGAGACTCACTCTTCTGTGGCAGGGCGCGAGGGTTGACTGCAACAGATATAGCATCCTCAATCGTTTCAAACGATAACATACAGTCAGCCACATAGAAATTCTCCTTTATAGCTTATGAAGTTGAAGCCATAAAAACCTGCCCGCAGTAAGTAGCCGCCAGTCGAAGTGCAAAGTTTGCACAGAACGTCGAAGAAGTAGCCCCAAAGTGATGAACATTCGATTCATATACCTCAGATCCATACAAAGAATATGAGCCCCAAAAAGGAAGCTTAAGGCCCACCCGTCGCCTTCCGGAACTGGAAACTGTAAAAAACTTCTCAATATCTGCCGCGGTGACTACCGAATGATTACGAAAACGGAGGAGCACTCCAAGAGTACTGGTCAAACCAGGCCCCTGCACCCGGACGTGGTTGAGAGATACTTCTTGATACGCTCCAGCGCACTCAACATTACTTGTACCTTATCCAGTTTACCCGAATTAAGTACTGGATGATGTGGTAGATACCACCATCTGGCATAAATAACGTTTTGTGGAGAAGCCTTTGTTATATAGTCCTGGCTCGTGTGGCTGGATATAACGGCTGCATACTTCCATTTTAATACAGTATCCTTAAGTAACATTCGCTGAAGTCAATAGAGACGTCACTCGTACATCGCACGATTATCGGGTAGTCGGTTTGTCCCTGTCCGCAATAACAAACCTATTTTTTAGTGACCATCCAAAAAAGTTAGGGAAGCTTTCGCCTCAATCGGGGCTTCGTTGTCGTAGATTGTCAGGGCACTTTCCTCTGAGATTCCCTGCTCAACAAATTCTAACTCAAATCTCCCTTTAACTCTATCTTCCGAAGATACCAACCGGGCACTCACGTGGTTTATACACTTAGGTATTCCAGGTGTAGCACGATTTGCGTCCCTGAGTCTTCACCCGGGGACTGTTCTAACTGTGTACGGTTCCTTCCTGGTTCTTATTCGTTGTTCCAATGCTCAATGAACCTCGGGAACACCACACGCAACAAGAACCCTACACCTGCCTCTGACCTACCAGCGAAATTAGTTCCGGCTAGGTGAGCTCACTAACGCAGTCCCATCAGGGTTGACCCGTCGATCTGCGCAACCGATATGTAACCATTAATATGAGCTTACTCTATGGACTTGGCAGTGTCCTAATCCTGAAATTGGATTTCAAATGCCATTCGATGATATGGCACCATCCGAATACTGTGAAGAATGCGAAACGAAATTCGACAGGGATTACTCACCAAATAGAGCTTGCGAGCAACTCTCTATTTTACTAAGGTGGTATTAGAGCCATCGTCCAAAAATGCAAATGTTTCGATGGAGCACCCTTGGCCCACTCACCGAAAGTATGCAAAGCCATAAAGAAGAACTTTTGGACCAGTAGAAGTTGCGTCTCATTTTACAGCTTCTTCATTTGCCTTGGGTACACGTGTTGACATGTCATTACGCATCAGATTCTGGTGACGCCCACCGCAAGCAAACCTTGGACAGTTAACATGGACTGCACATGACTTAGTCACGTGATTGGTCTTCAAGCAAATAAAACACCGCCTGTTGAGTCTGACTGCATTCCGACGTTGCTCGAACGACTGAACAACGAAGTATCTACAGTCTGTAAGGTCGTTGCCACTTCTACACAGGGAACAGCCGGCAGCCTGGTTATTCAAGCCGGTGGCCGTAACGTTAGAATGGCATATGCACCGCTCGAGGTCAGTCGCATCCAAGGCGCTAAGAGTGATGGACCTCGGATCGGACAACCTAACTAGTTGGCCATATTCACTACCGGTTGAATATATTTTTTTCTCTACGAAGGTTAATAAGTCGGCGAAGGTGGACTCCCTACTAGTGGTCATGTTTTCAGTCATATGAGTCCATCTTCCCTGTGGGCCTCCGGGTAAACTTTGATACAACCGGAGCTAATTGGTAGATCCATTCAAATCCCCAGACATACCTAATTGGGAAAGCGTGATACTACATGCTCGCATTTGGGTGGCCAAACGCTTGAGGCCATCCGAGTCAGAAATATCTAACTTTGAACAACCAGACAGTTTAAGCGTTACAGACTGCACGAGATGACGTGAGAGACCAAGCTGACTTGCGAGTATGTCCATAATTTCTTGTTACCATGTCAACTCAGATGAGAGCACAAAATGCTCTGTGGAGTCCATCGCTCTACCACGGCAATAGTAGATCAAATATGTGAGCCTCTGGTTGTCATCATTTAATTTGGTTGCTGCATTAGTTTCGAAGTCCCCAGGAAACACATGAAAGCATCGTGGCGATCCATCGAATAAGCCGACTACAAACTTCGGCAGACCCACACCTAGAATTAGTGACTTCGGTGATTCTTCCAACGTTCATACAACGTTACTGACTTTATCGGACTGGATTGATGGTGGAGATGTTTCTACCTCGTCGCGTTTCTTTGTTTTCATTGGAACAGCTTCTCGTCCGGGACGTTTGTGGGCACACAGCAATCTCCGCTGCAGCTTAAGTCTTCTCCTACGCAGCTTATAAATTTTTTGGCAAGGACCAATTCATGCCTCAGCCATGCCTCGAGGGCTGACAGAGTGGAAAATTCAGGTGGAAAACCAGTTTTATTAACCCTTCCTACTTCATCCAATAACTCTTCTCCTGAATCAGATCACTTCGCAGAATTTGGAGCTGCAAACATACCGTGAGTACAAAAGGCGTCACAAGTATTGTTAGCCCTAGCATGACTCTTGGAATTATACGAATGAGGAAATAAATCGTCAGGACTAAAAATGTCATGAACATCACAAGGTGGCTGACCTTTACTAGTCCGGAGGCTGTGTTTGGAGGACAACAAACAGGGGTGACACAAGTTCCACTCACAGCCACATTCTCGACGGATGAGGATCCAGTCAAAAAACTTCGAAGTGTGGAGGAATTCCCGTGACTATAGCGCGAGGGTTTGACCGTGTTGACATTGGAAGCACCACCAGGTAAGATAGATTTTCCAGTCTGGCTTTTGCTGGCCTTTCGTCATCGAAGCATTATATACGCAATGGATGCGCGCGATTAAATGATTCGGTAACTTCGAAATCAGCAATGTCTTGAAATGTTGTCGTTCAATACTGTTAAACCATCCCTGGGGATTCAGAGTAAGTCATTCAGTAACGCAAACCCGATAACTCCACACAGCAACAACAAATAAAAACAAATTTAGGATCGCCTATAAACGAACAAACCAAATATTCCTCAACAGATTCATCACTCCGTATCACTTCAAATAAAAGACGACAAACGCGTCAGACAGACTTCGGCAGGTCCAACAAGCTCTACACACGACGTACGAAATAGACTACGGAATATGACGATGAACTGTGAACATCATGTGTAACGATAGTTTGTCGTAGATCTAAACGCGGCATAAAGCCTGAGAACAGATACGAAACTGAAATGTGATGCAAATGAAAGGAGCTGATGTATGATAAATCTTGAGATTGCATTGTTTTACAGTTCCGCTACACTGAGCAAGGTATCCAATGGATACGATCCGCCTTGTTGCTTCCTGGGCACTTTGAGTTCACAGCGGAGATTATTTTGACGGCAAAGTAATATTAATATACAGAATCAAACGACTAATTTTGCTAGTCTCCAGCTTTCCAGAAGTCAGTGAGAAGCGACACGAAACGCAGACAGAATGCATGGCCCGTGACCTTGTAGATAAATTTTGTATTACTGATTCATTGGAGTAATTTAGTTTAACCATCGAACGTACATGTGACGTTGAAGAAGGTGACAACTGCAAAAATTGAAAATTAGGAGGTACAAAATGCTCCACAGAACGCTACAGTACTCCCCCTAAAGATCGCTCGTTTGGGTGCCAGACGTCTGAAAAGAAGATGAGTGACATTATTCTGTGTAGTCTGCAAAACGGAGGGGGGTTTGTTTGGTTGTTCACAATGTCTGTGGCGGAGAGAGATGAAAGAACTGTACATTCTCAGCAGGACTAGTCGATTTCGAAATTGAATGTACAGTTTGTGGGTCGAGTTTATTTTCCAGACGTGGATATGGCAGAGGGTTAGACCAACCGGGAGAAGAAGATGTAAGTCAGATTGATCCATATAGGCCAATTTTATGCGGTCAACGATTACTGATTCATAAATGCCGTTAAGGCTGATGGTGAATTACTTGTCGTTGCGTTCAGGCACTCTAAACAAAACGTCATGAGGTGGCTGAAAGAACTTCTTTTGTGCGTCAACTCTGATAAAATGACGAGCAAGCAGGCTGGTCTTCGTGTACTTGAGTCTGCCTAGGGGTTGGTTTCAGCTTGCGCATGTGAAGTTCCAAACGCGTAACGTAGGACACTGAGTCTATCTCACTGGTGTTTCCAGGGTCCGTGAACAACTCACTTGAAACGCTTATGGTGCTACCATGGACAAGTTCAGCTGGAGGTGTTGTCCATATCCTCCTTAATGGTGTTGCTGATGCCACGCAAAATGAGTGGTAAATTTTCCAACCAGTTTGAACCGGATGTCGTAACCAGAATGGCGGCTTTAAGTTGACGATGGATGCGCTCCACGAAGCCTTTCGACACCGGGCGATGGGAGGTTGTTCGAAAGTGTTCACAGTCAAGTTAGTGCTGCAGAATACGAAGCAACGTGGATGCGAACTTAAAACAGCGACAATTATTAATGGAGGCAGACACGCCGAAGGAGGATACCCAGGTTTCCAGAAACTTTCGCGCGATGTTCTCGGCTGTGATGTGTTGAGTGGGCGTTGCTTGCGGCCAGCTTGCGAAACGATCGACGCAAGTCGGAAAATGAGTGAAGCTGTTCGAGGGTAGAAGTGAGCTGACTATATCGATGTGATCCTGTTTAAATCATGTGTCTTGCACACTGAATGTTGCACGTACAGATATGGTGTATCGATGTATTCTACCTCGCTGACAGGACAGAAAGTGGTTAGCTCCTTCACAAAGATCCTTGCGCGTGTCTAGTCAGACGAAGCGGTCAGTGATAAGTTTGACAGAGGAGTGGGTCCTAGGGTGAGAAATGTAGGGAAGATAGCCGAAAATATTTCGCCGGCAATTAGAGAGGGGACGTAATATCGAGGTTTACCATTTGAGATATCACGGGGGATTTTGAATTCATCGTGCGGGAGTAGTAGGTGAACGAATTTCAGGGAGCAGTGAGAACGTAACTGATTAAATTTTGCCTCATTGTCTTGGGTCGCCGCAACGGCTTATACATCGATGGAAAATACGGATAAGTGATGAATATGCACGCAAGATAAAGCGTCTGCGACCGGGTTGCTTGGACCGAAAATGTAGAGGATTTCCGTCATAAACTGAGAGAGGAAATCTAAATGGTCGGTTTCTCTCAGGGACAACCTATCTAAAGGGGTGCTGTGCTTGTGGTCAGTAAGCATTGTGAGCTGGCGTTCTTCTAACAAATGTCGGACTTGCTTGATGCCGAATTAGATAGCCCGGAGTTTCCTTCCGAAGGCGCTGCCCCTCGTTTGGGCAGGCCGCAAGTTCCGGGAGAAACGGGACAACGGTCAGACTTCATTTTCGATGACTAGCCGTAAAACAGCGCCGACGGCAGAAGAAGACGCGTCGGGCTTCAAAAGTGGCTGTGCGTGTTCTTCAGTGTTCAGATACCCGAGGGATGTGGCGTTCGTCAGGGCCTGCTTGACGGGTGCGAAATCGGAGTTGGGAGGTGTTTCTATGGTGAAAACGAACTCTGTGGGTTAATCTGCAGCAAGTCAGTCAGTGGCTTATGCACGTCAGAACGACTGAGGACAAAACGGCAATAGTAGATGACAATTCCCGGAAATCGACAGTCTTTGGATAGACCGAGGCAACTGATAATTCGAAATCGCGTTGGTTTTCTCCGGTAGTGGTCTGATGCAGTCTTTGTCAATGCGATGACCGAGAAAGTTGATAGAAGAGGCACCGAAGACTCATTTGGTTGTATTAATGGTGACACCATATTTGCTTCAGCGTTCGAAGGCGAATTTCAAATGTGACATGTACTCCCGCGTTTTGTTGCTCGCAGAGTGTCATCTGTGTAAACAAAAACAAAGTCCGGTCGGCGTATCGCTTGGTCCATAAAGCGTTGAAATGTTTGGGCGGCGTTTCTGGGGCCAAAGACATACGAACAAATTCGAATAGGCCAAGTGGTGTTGTGATCATTGTTTTAACGATTTCCATGGGAGTCACGGAAATTCTTTGAATTGCCTTGCCCAGATCCATTTTGGAAGAGATCTCTTCCACAGTTAGGCCAACGGTAAAAACCATGAGTATGTGTGGAATGGGATAGGGATGTGGCACATTGGCGTTGGTTAGTGTTCGGCAGTCAGCGCGTAGTCACCGACTTCCTACAGATTCCTTGAGACCATGTGCAAATGCGATGACCATGGGCTGTTTGAGGGACGGGTGTTTCCGAGGTGTAACGTTTCTGCAAATTCTGCTTTGGCGACCTTCAGCTCCTCAGGAAGCATTCGGCGTGTACGTGTGAATCTGGGTGGTCCCTTAGTAAGGATATAACGGACAACGTCATGTTTCGGCGCCGTGGTATTAAGTGTTGGTTGGTAAGTTCCCGGAAGCTGTTTCAACAGCGTTGTATACTGGCTGGACTCCAACTAAACCGTTCTAAATCCAATCGGGTTGGTGGTGGTGGTTTTACTTTCAACGCACGATGTTGTGTTGCTGTCCACGTGTTTCCAAAGGATGAGGCCAACAGTTAAGCCGCACTTCGTCAGAAAATCGTCGCCTATAATTAGATGTTGGACTTCGGCAATGATAAAAATCCAGTGGAAACTTCAACGTAGTCCAAGGTCAACCGTCGGAAGATGTTGGCGGTAGATCACTATTTTCAGCGGGAAGTGCTCTGCGGTTTTGAGATGGCGTTTAATTTTACGCAGTGGTATAACCCTGACCTCTGCAGTGGCGTCTTTGGAAAAAAAGAAGTCCGATGGAGCTATCGTGGACATGAAACAGACTATTGCCTATCAGACTAGAGACGGCTGTCGCCACCACTTGCTTGCCAGGTCGTTTCCATAATTTGTATTGTCTCTAGGAAGCGGACTGGTATGCGCACATGGCTTTGTGTATTTGCAAGCGTTTTCCTTGAAAAGTCTGTGGTAGTAACAGATGTTGGAGGTTTGTGCTTTAGATGTGGGAGGTCGTAAACGAGTGTGGGCTTGAGTGCGTGAGAAGCCATTGCACTTCATGAGGCGTTCAGCTAAACTATTCACAGTGACTGTTAGCCGAAACACTTGAAGTTGGAGGTTATTAAACGTATCTTGTTGTGGACCAGCGCGAGGGGAAGTTGTCTCGCACATGGTTGATGGAACGCTTAAGAACACTAGTGCACCTTGTTGGTTGTATCTGTTGACCTTTTAATAGTGTGTCGGGGACCTGCAGTGACCTGATGGCTAAGGCATATGTTCCACAGTTGTATGAGGATGAAAGAACATATTCTGCTATCAACGACCGGAGAACTTATGTGGTGGAGCAACTGAACGGAGGTGGGATCACCCAACACGACACCCGAAATTAACTATTTAAGCCTGACCCTACTGATGGTGTGGCGCGTTTTAAATGTGCTGCCTTGAGGTTTTCATCTGGGGACTCGTCTGGCATAAAGTCGAATGTATCAATTACTCATAAAGCGATGTCAGTTAGCGAGTGCGTAGCAACACGAATTTTGCTGACTTTGAACTCTGCACCAGGTGCCAAGAAAGTGAAGCCGTATATTTTTGGTTTTTGCACTCACGTTGCCCCAGAAGCTCTTTCTGCTATTAGACTTTACACTGTTTGCCTTGCAATGCGTAGAGGGGGTCAGATATGGGCATCTGTGAGTGGATCTTCGGTTGTCCTTTCTCTGTTGGATGATCCGATTTGAGAAACCCATTATTTGCTCCCAGCGGTCATAATAATGAAGCCACGGTGCAAAGGGAATTTATGCATCGCAAGTGCGATGATAACATGCAATCATAGATATTGGTAATATAGGTGCGATAGTCAAACCTAGTGGCCAGGTGTTATCATTGAGCCAACATAAATAAACCTACGTTTATGGGCGAAAACTGAAACATTGTGCAACCACTCGTTTGTTACCGGAAACCACATCATTTAACTCCTCCAAATGGACCATTAGTTCCTTCTCCAACAGCAGAATAGGGAAGTGGTATTGATCATCTCCACAATACATGTGATTTTAATCCTCTAGCATTTCGATTGATTGGGTTTTGTTGGAGATTCACTATCGGCCTCCATATTTCTAACACGGAAATTGTCAGCCGAGTTTCGGGAACTATTTTGTATCCATGAAAAATGTTGTGCAGCAAACAAGCTCGTTTTTCGTTATTCATCATCATGCTAAATACATCATATTTATAATACATTTTACAGGGTAATAATGAAAAGGGTAAACATGGACGGATGGTTCATGAAGTCAGTCAGTTTAATGTCACACTGCATCGAGTAACCACTTGAACAGTGGATCTTGACAGGCTAACAGGGTGTGGGGATGGTCGAGACAGATCCAAAGTCTGAACAAAACGTTTCTGGACGCATAGGGGTGGGTTAGACAGACGAATTCCAATAGCTTCTGCTGTGGACAGGATCATATGCCTCACCGCCCTCGGTTGAGTGACCTCAACTCGGTAGGTTAGACGAAATACATCCGTCACATTAACATAATGATTGGACTCCATCAGGCACGATAGTGTGGCGCTGTTGACAGATTTTGCTATTCCACTGTTGGGCCAAGTTGGGTGGTGTTCCTGGACCCCTTGAGATGGGCGTCTGGTCGTGCGGCCAACACAACTGGTTCCACAGGAACAAGTGAATGAATGTACACAAAATGAGGCCGCAGAAACAAGCGCTTTGTCTTTTAGGCGGGGGTACAAAGCTGGATTGGATGTGAAATGTACACGCAACTAAGCGACGTAAAATGCCGCATTAATTGTATTCGTGAGCCTACGCGTGATAGTTTCGGCTAACGTATCACTCTTGAAAGGTAATCCGATGTGTACGCTTTTCGTTTCTACTAGGTGCAGCTGGTCTCTGTCACTCCCCTGTTGCACTGCTGTGTCTATGAATCTTTCCAGGTATCCATTTTGTATGAATATCGTATGTATGAACGCCAATTCTTCAGTGATTGTGTCTTCCGTGCAAATTTTTATGGCTCTGCCCCTCAAACAGTTCATTAGGTTCCTTTTTAAGGCCAGTGGTACAAAACTATTGAAGCGAATGTACTGACCATTCCACGCATCCTTTCTGTGTATCGCGCGCTGAATTGATTCATCATTTCGGCGACATAAACGCATATCCAAAAAGCCCAACTGGTTATTCATTTCTGTCTCTAACGTAAGTTTCAAATTTCGGTGTGCGGAATTAAGTGGGGCTACGACGTCAGTCGGATTTACACTATTATCGGCGACACAAAAGATGTCGTCAACGTACATTTTATAAAAAATTGCATTGATCCTCTGCTATGCTCAAATGTTCGGTTTCCAATCTCGCCATGA
The DNA here is from genome assembly GCA_013368495.1 of Paragonimus heterotremus. Classification (NCBI taxonomy): domain Eukaryota; kingdom Metazoa; phylum Platyhelminthes; class Trematoda; order Plagiorchiida; family Troglotrematidae; genus Paragonimus; species Paragonimus heterotremus. Next base: position 20,838 of record LUCH01005346.1, on the reverse strand, counting down.
AAAATATCGGTCAACAGTGGTTCCAACGGTGATCCAATTGCGACACCGTCTCCTGTCGACAAATTGCTTCATTGAACTTAAATTTTACGTTTTATGTGTGCACAGATAAAGTGACTACTTAAGTTTGATCGACGGTATCCGAATATCCATACCACTTTGCTCGATGTAATCACATAGATAATCCATCGTCTTCTGTATTGGAACGTTAGTAAACAAGGACGCGACGTCAAGAGAAAGCATTGATTGCCCCATTAAATTGGCATCCTTAATTGCATTATCAAAATCAAAAGAATCGCGTACGCTGTTTGCTGAAAGTTCCCGCCCGACGGGACCAAGAATCTTCGACAACAAATTAGCCGGTTAATGGCAAGGGGAGTTCCACATGTCCAAAAATGAACAGAGATGGACCCCAACTTTGTGAAACTACGGTGTTTTTGTATTCATTTGGACTCTGATGTGCGATTTCACCGCGAACTGCCATTTTAAAACGTTTCACCTGCAGTTTGAACTTACTGTTTGATTTTGACGATCGTCCATCGATATTTTGTCCGGAAATCATTTGTAGTGTTGAACACACTTTGTCCGTTGATGTAGGCGTTCGGACTGTTCAAATTAGTTAGTTCGTCGGATGGGGTGCGGTTCTTGCCATGATTGGTTCACGCCAACAGCGGATCAGTACTCGGCATCATAGTAAAGCTCTAATCAATTCACTTGTATATCCGGTAGTCTTGAAAGTTTACTTCCCTTTATCTGTTGTGGAAATGTTCCCATTGTGAGTAACCTACCGAAGCTGATAATTCGCGCTGAAACACGATTCTTCAACTCACTGGAGGCTTGCCCAGTGCAACTCATCGATTCGTTGCATAAGACATCGGCTTTTCTAGTAATGCAGCAGCAGCAAACGCTACTCAGGGTTAGTGGGTTGTGTGCTACATGCCTGCCGTTTGTAGCCGCTAGGGAAGTCAAAGCTCTCGGAATAATCAGTGAGAGATGCAGCGACAGCTGTTGAAGGTAGAAATGAACGCGGTATTAGCTTGGTAAACCGAAGAACCCGGTTGATGAAAGTGAGCAGGTGAAATTGGCCAGGTAACTGCGTGATATCCAGACACCCTATTCTGTGGCTACACTACTCGCGCTGACTGGCTGGCAGACAAAAAAATAAAGGCCACAACAAAAACTGGAAGGCTGTGTCAAAAGGAAAGCATGTTTTCGGCAGGATTATTGCAAAAAGCGCCATCACTGAATGTCACTCGAACAGGAAGTGTTTTTCAAACACCATCAGGACAGACCACAAGTAATATCGATGGCATCCACGCAAGAAACATAGAAGGTGGTGCCGACAAGCAACAAGTAAGGTGTCCACATTTGCCATGCATCTGTCCACTCAGCCCATCACCCTCGCCGTAATTACGCGGAAACTGTCGCCGTCGTACAGAAGCAGAAACCGAGTTCCGACCATTCGGAAGCGCCTCAAACGAAGGTGCCCAAAAAGGCCTATTCTTGGTCAGTAACTCTGCTTTCCATTCCGATGAGAAACGTGGTTCTACTCTTCATACTACACGTTGCCTTTCTGGAGTCAATCTCTGATGAGATGGCCCTGACTTGTAGTCAAAAGAACTCTCTTAGTATGATGAACAAACTTCCAGGGCTGATATAGATGGTACACGATGAACCCTTCACATTGTGGTTCTCACAAAAACATGGCTGGTACAGGAGGTCAGTGGTGATGAAATGTGTAGCCCTGGCTATTCGACTTGCCGTGAAGATTACAAAATAAGACGCATGGGAGGGACTGCTATCTCTCTTAATCTAAAGTTACCTCCTCCTTTCGTACGCAGCAACCATACTCCATGTAGGAAGTTGTGTGGTTACAAATAAAGTCACGTAGCCACGAGCCACTTTCACGGAGACTTATCTAACACTCAACTTCTAGCTCACCCCTAGACGGTGTGGCTCTTTTGTCCCATTTGAACGAGCGTAGTCCTAATCAGCATTCTCCTCATTTGGTTCTCATGGTTAATTTTAACTTTCGAAAGCATCTTTGGCACAACATACTCATCAAACTCCAAAGGATAGCTCTGACCAAAAAAATGAGTAGCGCGAAAGTCAAATTTAACTGGACGAATTTTTGACGGGAAAGGAAGACCACTTTATTACCACAAATTGTTTGAGTGGAAGCGCCATCTCTCCAATTAAAGGATTCAGAAACTCCCCGGTTACTTCTGCCGCCTGTAATTATCTGTCATGATCGCGCACCCCCGAGCGTGCTTCTCACAAATGCGTTGAGAAATTTATTATTATTATTATTATTATTATTATTATTATCACTACTACTACCACTCTCGTGACACTGTTGCTACTGACATATCATCCACTGTAGCAACACGGCAATACCTCGTGGCACCATAGAGACTCACCGGACAGCACGTTTGGCAAGTTCTGTTCGTCTTGTGCATTATCCTTATTTCCTTAACCTTTATAAGCTCTGCAAATTAGTTGGTTGGCATGGGACGTGTCCTTAGTCCGACTGCCGACGTCTGTGGACCGTGTTTGAAGGTAGTAGGGCCTCACAGCAAAGCCTGTGACTTCTGTAACTGTTGGGGTCACTACGAATGCGACCCCAAATTTCCTATAGATTTGTATTTAAGGTTCCAAAACTCACCCACGTCGGCCCTCAGATACCATTGTGTGACATGCCGACTAAACATCCGTAAGGACAGCATCACTGAGGATTCAGATGGAACAGGCAAGTTAGTCAGTTTCCCAATCTCAATAATATGCAGTCCCGATACGTCTGCGCCAGGCAACCTCAGCCAAGCTGCACACAACCAAAGTCCGCCGTCTCCTGTACTAGTTAGTAAACCAGCTTCGACAGGCCGCAGTAAGCGGAAACGTAGTAAACGTATGATCACTGTGTCTCAGCAAGCTACTGCATCTGAATCGCCTATCGGCACGAAGCAAGAAAACTCTAAGCCGTTAGTCGAAAGCCATAATCACACAGCCGTCCCTTAGCTCATAACACAGGGCACAAATACGCCCAGGCCTAGTCACAGCCCCGAGTTCGCTAGACATAATCTCATTATCTATAACGCTGCAGAAAGCAAAAGCAGGTTGCTCAGTCATAAGAAGGAAGCCGATAATCAATTGCAGTGGAGATCCCTCTGCGGTCTACTTAAGCTAGGCTTAGAAGACAAACCCACGCTATGCAGGCTTTGTAAGTCCCACCAAGACGGACGCCCTTGGCCAATCCGTGTCATGCTGGGCCAGATTGAAGACGTCGAGAAGGTTCTCTTAACAGCACCTTCCTTGCCTAGACTCGATGATTCTTGCCTATGAGCAAAACCTGACTTCCCTTGGGTGATCAGGGAATCTCGACGAACAGCATATCGCAACCTTCACAGTTCCCAGAATGACCGAAAGTGTAGTTCGTTTGTACACGGCGTAGAGGAGCCGAAGGATGCGGATACGATTCACGCGCATAGGCATGATATCGACCGGTGGAAGTTTATTGAAGCTAAACTAAAACTGGACGTAGGCGAATGTGGGGCGTGGTCTATCCAACGTCTTCCGCGCCTAATACGCCTGAGCTCCATCTCAGTCCCCAGCCTATTACGAATCACTCTGTTCACAAGAGGTATGTTGTCCACTGTGCTTCAGAAGTGGCACACGCTAAAAAACAGCTTTCCACCTGAGATCCGACTCCACGCGGATAAACCAAGGTCTGAGCGTGGGACACCTCTCACTGGTACGCCTCCCATGGCGGCAAGTGTGGTAAAGTTGACCGAGATGCTGGAGGTCATTAGTAGCCCACTGCCTCCCTCACAGCCAAGAAACCTGATACAGCCGACCTCAAAAGGGTTGGCCTAGCTCATGTATCACCCATTGCACATTTGTAGACAGACACCATCCCAGATGAGGGTACGCAGGTACACGTATCTAGTTAGTGGTGCATGGTTACTAACGTTCTTTCTTTGAAAAACAAAGTTGAGGAACTGCGACAGCTTGTCGACTCAAAGAAGCCCAAAATTGTAGGTGTAGCGGAAACATGGCCAACGCCGGACATATCCGATCGTAAGATAGAAATTCCTGGTTATACCATCTTTCGCAAGGATCGGTTAGCCAGCAAAAGTGGGGGCGTAGCAGTATACGTTGGTGCTGAATTACGCGCGGCCCTAAACAGTGGCCCAACCCTGCTTTCACTTGAGGATTCCCTGTGGATGAATATCAGGACACCCTACTTATCACAAGTCATTGTCAGCGTCATTCATCGTGCCCCGTTCGCATTCCCAGTATGGGATGAAGAAATGCACATTGCCATTAGACGGGCCACAGCAATCCCCGGACTTCGCACCATCGTTTTAGGGGGCTTCAACATTCCGCATGCAGGTCTGTCCAGCGGGCTAACGTCTGGTACTGCGGCCACTGAATTCTACAGCCTTGTGCGGAAATTAGGACTCACCGTACATGTCAATCAACCCACAATGTGGAAAGAAGGTCACAGGCCATCCCCACTAGAAATGGTGATAACTAGCAACCTCCATATGGTGAATATAGTCGAGGTTGATGCGCCATTAAGTGCAAGCGACCACGCCAAAATCAGTTTTCGCTTAATATGCGAAGTCACGATCATCCGCCTTTTACTGTCGGCTCGACGTAATTTCAGAAGAGCTAACTTTCGGAAGATGCGGGAACATTTATCTTAAGATAACTGGTCATCACCTGAAGAGTGTAGCACGGTAGATGAGAAGCTAGAGCGTATTTTATCACACCTCAACACCGCGATAACTAGTTCAGTCCCACTTATGCTCCACGCTCCACCTGTAAGTTGTCCCGGCTCAAACCATCGACCAGGCGTCTAATGAAAGAGAAGGGGGCCCTGTAGGATGTAATCCTTCTCAAAAGAGATGGTACCTCGCACATGGCATATAGATGGTGTCGTGATCAATGCACGGCAGCTGTACGCGCCGACAGCAGGGTTCACCAAATATCACCTGCGAGATATATCGCCGATTGTCCTAAAAGGTTCTTCGGGCACATGGCCTCCTTGACCAGATCGAAAGCTGCCATATCCTTTCTCATGGGACCTTCAGAACTTTCTGCCTCTAACTATGAGGCAGCTGAGATATTACGTGCTCAATATGCATCCGTCTTCAGCAACTCCGCTGGGACGGAACCATGCACAACTGTTTCCTGTCCTGATCGTTTCTCGGGTTCATCCCCCAACCTTACCCCAGCTGATGTAAGTGCCAAGTTACTACTGCCGTGCGTTGATAAGTCCTCGGGGCTTCACGAGATAACTCTATCAGTGATAAAAGAATGCGCAGATGAGCTAGCTGAACCGCTTGCTAGTTTGTACCAACAGTCGATTTTGAGGAAATAACCGAGTCCAGACCAGAAGATCGTCCATTTCTCCGGAGCAATTTGGACTCTCATATCTTCTTTCATCATCACAAAAGTTTCTACACATTTTTCCGGAACATTCTACGTCAAACGATGGCGAAATTCTTCAACTGTTCAGTTTCTCCATCCTCAGAAATATTTTTTCTGGCATGACCTTGAACAATAGGCCAAGGTTAACCTTTTGAGGTAAAAATTGATGTAACTACTCAGCATTTTTTATCAAACATCGAAACTTTTGAG
>LUCH01005346.1:0-14929 GCA_013368495.1 Paragonimus heterotremus | reverse complement strand
TATTATTATTATTATTATTATTATTATTATTATTATTATTATTATACTGGTTCTATTCCAGCCACCTGGAAGCACGGCGTCATCTCTTCCATCCACAAAGGCAGGGATCGAACGAACGCGAGTAACTTCGTACCGATTGCTCTAGCACCAGCCATGTCAAAAGTGATGGAGAGCATAGTGGACGATTTCCTGAGTAACTATGCAAATACCCACTCACTGTTGGCGCCGGAGCAGCACGGCATCAGAAATGGTCACTCATGCACGACCAACCTACTGATTGCCGCTGGCTCATGGACGAAAGTTTCCGAAAAGCGCCTCCCAGTTGATGCTGTATTTTTAGACTTCATGAAAACGTTTTACAAAGTTGATCACGGTATACTACTTTGCAAATTGGTTGATGTAGGTTTATGCAGTGAGGTTTGTTTTCGGCTCAAACAATACCTATCCTGTCGGACATATGTAGGTAGAGTTAATGATCAGCTATCCGGGCCGTCCAACACCACAACTGGTGTACCACAAGGCTCCATACTGGGCCCGCCATTATTTTTAGTCTATGTTAACGGTCTCTCAGGCGTGAGTAACTCCTCCGCTGTGATGTATGCTGACGATACGAAACTATGGCGTGTCTTACACAGCTTTGAAGACGCAGAACACTTCCAAAGGGACCTGCATCTATGGTCCGAAAAAAATCGACAGCCGTTCAACGTCTCCAAGTCGAAGACTATTCAAGTTCGTCATCACAGCACTAGAACATATCGCATCGGTGGTGCTACCCTAGCCACTGTCCGCCAGGAGCGCGACCCAGGTGCCGTCGTTACCTCAGACCTCTCTCTTAGTACTAACAATGCGATGCTGGTAAAGAAAGCTAGCAGCAGGTTAGCTATGCTTGATAGGATCCTTGAGAATTTCCCAATTGATAGATTCTCGCGTATCAACGGCACACTGGCAAGACCACTGCTAGAAGTCAACATTCAGGCGTGTGCGCCGTGCTGCAGGAAAGACGTCACTGCTCTGGAGGAAATCCAGAGACGGGCCACTAAACGGGTTGAGGGTCTGTTTTCTTTGTCGTATGAAAACCGTCTCTCGAAGATGGAACTATTCCCCCTAGCCTACCGGGGCCTGAGGGGCGATCTTATATTGACATACAAAATCTTATGCTCTTCAGGTCACCCCAACAAATATCTCTTTAAACTCGCCGATACTGTGAGTCTCATGGGCCATAAGTACAAGATTTCCATATGATGTAGTACCCTTTTATGCAGACGACATAGTTTTACTGTACGAGTCCGTTCGACATGGAACTCACTTCTTGCAACAATTGTCATGGCAACGCCAGTCGATGCATTTAAAAGGCAACCAGATGACTAGATAACCCCAAGATGGCCGTTGACAGTCGGACACCTACGGCCCCATGAATCTTCACTGCCACCATTTCTTTCTTCTCTCGTCTTTCCCCAATTTCCCCTACCTTCCTCGTATAGTTTTCCGCTTCCACTGTTATGCAACAAAACGGCGCAACCTCCATAGGTGCCCGATTGCTGCTAGCTGCCTCAACAATCAACACACCTCGCATACTCTCATCATTTCAGCAGTTCATTTGATCAGTGCGGACGGACAGCAACCAAACTGAGATAGAATCTTCTGTGGAACCACGAACTCCATAACACTGAATATTACCGGAATATCTCGAGACGGATATATTACACACGTTTTATACTTCCAGCTCCGCAAAAAACCAGTGAAACCGGCGATTTATCTCTAGCACTAGCTGTGCGCCGAAACGCCTGAACGCAGGACATGAAGTCTAAAACCAGGTACATTCAGGAGCAAAACTCATTTTTGCTGGATCTCACAACTAGGTTATTGCGTTTATAAGCCATTATTGATGTTGCTTTAAGCCACGGTTGTTATGTCATCATGTTCGTTGATCTTGTCTGCCACTGGATAAAACCTTTGATGAAACAGTCGATCCGCAACTTTAACAGGATGAACGTGGATGGTATGAGAAGCCATCTAATGCGGCCTAACACAGGCGCAACCTCTGTTGCCTATGTCGAGCAACCTACAAAACGTGTGTTTCACGAGAATGGTGTGTCGTATATTCAAGTAAAACTGGTTACGAACTCCTCCGGCTCTTCATTACCGAGGAGGATTCGTCAAATTCTTGAAAGCCCTGTGAGAGTTTTCGCCAAGCGGAGACAGTCTGGTAAGCCCGAAGACGCTGAAGCATATCATAAGGTGCGCGATCAGTGCACATCGAAAATACACGGCGGTCCTCTGTAAGAGCCACTGAAAGCGCCCAAAATAACACGCGCATAAAATTTACTCCTCACGTGCGACACCGCCAAGAGAACCTGATCCCAGACCCATTTTTCCGGCAATCGAACGCTGAAATTACCCCTGAAACCAACGTCATTGCTGAATTATTCAGGTATCAGTGGGCTGCCGTTTGCACCTCTGAATAATCATCTTATTCTCAGACTTTTTCTCTACTGGTATCTAAACAGTCCCTTTCATGTGCAGAATTATCAGTGCACGACGTTCAGAATTTGCTTTCTGACTCTAACCTTTCCGGTTCAGTGGACTTGGACCAGATTCAAGTAAGGATACTGAAGGAGATGTCTTCCATACTGGCCACACCGTTTCGTGACTTTTCATGCTCAATCTTCCTGCTGGCATCCCTCGCAAGCAATGATGGAATGATACCGTCGTCCTCACTTAAATGTCGGGTGACAGGAATTCTCCTGTCAGTTATCGGCCAATCAACGGGGCGAGTATTTTACGCAGAATCGCAAAGCGTCTCCTTAGCTGAACTATCTGCAGTATTCACGAAGACTGACGGACCTGGAAACTGGCGTTTTCGAATGGTTCGGGGTTTGTATGGTGGCCGGTGACTTGGTAACGGATGGCAGATGATTTGTGTGAGGTCAGTGGGAACTGTAACGATGATGCGCTGCGGTGAGCAGGAAGAAAGTTTCACAGTAACAGCTTCGAATTAAGTAAGAGTATGTCATAGATCCCCATGTGCCTTCGAGATGGCTTCCTCAAATAAAAAGGTAAAAAGAAAGAAAATGAGGGTGAATGATGGAGATTTGTTATCAAGGATGATAAAGCCATTGCGGTATACTAGACATCGGGAAGAAGGGAACAAGCGTGCAACAGGCATTCACCAGACGGACGGGCAACCGGCAGACGAACAATAAACAATTTTAATTAATCGGTCGAAACCGGACCAGCACTAAAGACGAAAGTTAGAACTTCGAAGACTTCATGTGGGCAATTCTCCTTGATGTGGTTTTTCAGCCTCTGTTTAAATGAGTAAGTACTAGCCGCCTCCATGATCATTTCCTTTAGAGAGTTCCACCAGCGACAAACGCACATAGGAAAACAACGTTGTATACGCAGAAGGCGTGGATGCTATTGGTTCCACTTCAATGGGTGACCACATGGTGGTTTGCAGGGGCAGTTATGAGCCTGCAGCGATTTGGACGGAGCCAACTGCGGAAAATCTCCTGCAGGAATTTCATGTCTTAGCGGGCTTGCCGGTATTCAATTCTAAAAATTTCCGATGTGAGGGGTTCATAACAGTGGGAGTTTTGCGACAGTCCTTGTACGCATTTTTTGACTGTACACCAAACCTCATATAACTTCTCGATGTCCCGCCTCAAGAAGAGAGCACAAGCCTGGATGCTAACTTTTAGAAAAGACCTGATTTATGTGACAACCACTCTTCCGAATGCCTTCGTAGTGAACTGGTCTAGTAGGCGGCTTGGCTGGTTCATCCTATAAGTGGCATTCCGTGTGAGCTTTCCAAGGCTAACATATTACTGGAGATCTCGACTGGCGATGGTCCCTAGATCTCATTGTGGTTACTTAGGATAGCAATTCGGGCAAAACAGATAGAAGACGGACACTGGCAAATGCTAACGGTCCGTATTTGCTCGTCAATACCAGGTCACAAATAACACGGGAAACATTCCATTTAACAACAACAGAACATGAGCGGGAATGAACAAAGAAACCAACAACAAAATACAAGCGTCTAATCGTGTGATCTGATTGATGTTGACTGCGAATTAGGCCTACGTCAGCCCAGGATTCACAAATAATCGTTTTGGCAAACAACACACGCTTGAACCGACTTATTGCGACGGCTCCGACAAATTTTGGGAACCGCAGGTTGTGTTGGAGCGGCATGATGGTGGAGGCAGAATTTGCTTTCAATTGGTCAAGAAGTCAGTAAGCCAAGTAAGGTCAAGTCCAAGTCCAAGTGGTTCGGACGAGTCTGCAGGATAGTGAGCGTCGTATTGATCGGAGACCCGAAAGCAGCAAGAAGGATGAGGTCCCCAGAAATCGGTATATATTGAGCTACTCTTCAAGGGAGATACCGTAACGTTACGAACAACCCAACGAATCATCTCTTCGTTGAGACGGCCTTACATTGCCATTGAGTTGAGGGTCCCTAATCTGACTCAAGTTAGCTGTGCCTACAATCAAAGGAGACCAGTCCATTGCTCCAAATCACACCGTGCTTACGAATTCTCACATAACCGGGGAGAACGTTCCATAACAAGAATCGATTGATCACTGACCTCAAGGATGAAGGAGCATGTACCCAGGTGGGTTCGCGAACAGACCTCGCTACCAGACACTGTATTCACAGAAAATCTTAACCCTCCAGCTTCGCCGATCGGATGACATCCTGTCAACTGGCAACAAAGCGGAGCTGCCTTCCGCCTTCACCATCGTAGTGTGCCCAAACAACCCACGGTTCCTAAAATCTGCTGAAGCCGTTGCGGTAAGCCTGTGTGTATGAAACATTCATTTATGGACCTGTGGTTACCATGGGCGTAAGTCGCAGTGAGTATCATTCCGATAAAATGGTTGGACGTGCTTGTTTTGCCGTCCGTTGCCTTGTTCATATCCCCCAAGTACTGTAGACGTTTAGTAGATGGTTGTCCGTGTTATCGGTTATTTACTACTGATGAGCAATTACTAAATGATAGCATCTACCAATGTTTGCCATCCAACCCTTTAGTTCCTACTCACAGCTGAGTGTCACCCAGAAATGCACTCTTTATACGGTACTCTCATCTTTGTACCTCACCGCGAATTATCACCAAATAGGTGCTTGTAGAAAAAAATCGCTTTTCACGGACAGCTTGTCGGATGTTAGGGACCATGGTCTTGTATGAGACGACATTCTCTTTGATGCTGCTATGGCATGTGAGCAAGTACCACACGGTCCACTGTGTTCGAGTGGAACTTGTCACTCGTAAGCTGCTCGGTTCTCATCTATCTTCTGGTTAGTGACCCACTTCGCTGCCCGTTATCTCTCTGACGATAACACTGATTCTTACTGGCACCATTTCAACCACAAAAATTTAATCTCCGTATAATGGATACTCATGATTCTGGCGATTGTCAGCCATGTTTATGCCGACAGCAGAATAAGATGATGATTACCAATATGTTTTCTGAAATTTTGCTCGTCTATATTCCCCATTTAAGATTCCGGAATGTCACCCCAGAATCTCTGTGCTTATCAGACCACAGGTCGTCAACGTGGCCTGGCATGGAGCAAGTTAGAGTCGGCGGAGAAATAATGGGCATGAGAGTGTGTCACTAACCATCGGATAAGTGAGGACCGGGCGACGTACGAGTGACAAGTTCCACTCGAAAAGAGTAAAAATGCAACAAACTGGACAGTTCGCAGGTTGTTAGCGATACGGCAAGACATCTTTCCCCCAACTACACTGTCTCGTATGGGCGGTAGTTGGAGACAACCACGTGATAACGTTAAATGCAATCGCTTTGAGGAATGACATTTTGTTGACTGTTTCCAAACTGAAGCGCTGACGGGGAAAGAGAGTAAAAATATAATTCTGACAGCTAACTAACTAATAGGCGTGGTGGAATGGCTTCCCTTGAATTCCAATCTGATATTGAGTGTAAAATACAATGTAGGAGCAGTGTGGTCGGAAATGACAAATTCTTTCTTATCTCCAAAGCCAGGCAAAATTGGGAGTTTCTGCGAAACGGGGGTACTTATTCTATCACGGAAATTCTGATGGGGGCACTTTCAGAACACGAAAACGATTATGAGGGCTAACACGATGACTTTATTGAAGTAACAGGCGAAACATTTTTTCCAACAAAAAATCGAATATGGACCCCTTTTATGTGAAGCCGATTTTCCTCACTGCAACATAATTATTGAACTCAGAAAAATCTGTGTATCTGTCCTGAATTATACATTTCAGTATTGCACGAAAAATGTGAAAAATCTCTTTTCCCACTCAAATGGTCGTATCCAACTCGTTTGGATCATGAAATACCATAGCGACGAACTACACTGTTAGCGATATCACATCCTCACTTTTCTTTTTCCCTGTGGGGTCGACAAAAAGCTGTTCATTTTCACGGTTTCAAATGCATTAACAGACTATTATCAACAATTCTTCAGAAGAGGATCCCGAAAACTAATCAGACGGAAGTCTTCTTGTGACAGGATGGTCGTCCATTGAAATAGCCTATCGCGATTCGTGTTGATGTTCGCTCTAGGATGCAACTTGAAGATTTGTTGCACATCTAAATGCTTGGTGAAGGTAGTAGATGTACGACGGGGTCTTAGTTTATCCATGTGTGTTTTCCTACATCGACGGTGTATTGTAACGGACAATTCATACAAGAAGGTATAAACGTGAATTGTCAGTTCAAAATGCATTCGCTAAATAGCTCACTATCAGTAATCCCGATCTAGGTGGAGCAGGAGCACCAAGGAGACGAGACGCGCACTCCAAAAGTGTGTTGCCAAGTAAAATCAAGTCAAACAAGTGGTGTTAATTTTGTACAAGGAAAAGTGGTGTAGATTGTATGTGGAAGTAAACCGAAATATGAAAATTTGTACACTACCTTATGGAACTTCCCCACGGTGCGTTCGAAGGATGAAGACGGCCGAGAAAATTGAGGAAGTGTTAAGCACAGTACTCTTTGAAACTGCTAGCCATCTGACCGTTCAACCTGAGCGAGTGTGTGGAGACCCAACAGGGGTTTTCGGGTTGGAATGATAAGGCACCGGCTGTTTATTACGTATGGGCTGGGTAGACTAAAGGTCACTAGGTCTAGGATCGATCACAAAAGCGGTGTGGGGATCATGATGAGGTTCTAAATGAGTAACTTTAGTTCAATTCTCACTGTATCATGGGATCCATTGCGATCTATCACAAAACTCGGGAAATCGCTTACTCACAAGGAGTGGCCCGGAGCATGGTTTTTGGCCGGAGGCCTTAGCGGCGTCGCCACGAACGAAAACGAAACCACGTAAATCTAGATTGGAGTGATTTTGTTCCCGTTTGGTGTTTAACTTAGTGGGCTGAGGCCGGATTTTAGCCGTGGATGACATCGATTGTTGCACAAAGTTGGTGGTGTTACAATTAGTTTGACCGGCATTTGACTTGTAGGACAGTTCACCTAGAGGGCGAAGTACCGTACTGTAACCCAATTCTGCGGTCACGCAACCCACCTCTTCTTTAACAGGTGATCGAATTCTAAACATAATGGGGTAAGTGAGCAATCCAATACTGGGGGTTTAGTTGGGCTATTAAAACAGCCTTATGCTGACGACGAAACCGTCCGACCAGACCATTTGCAGTTGAACGGTATGCAGTGGTTTCGGTATGAATGATTCCGAGTAACCGGCTGAAGTTTCTAAACAGCTCTGCTCAAAGTTGTGTGAATTTATCAGTGGTTACAGTTTTTGGAACACTGTAGTTTGATATCTACCCGTCTGCGCACTCTCGCACAACGGCTTCGGTACCCGCTTTAGGGAGAGATATTGTCACTGACCATCTGATGAGACGGTCAACGCCGGTCCAGATATACCGGTGACCCTATGGATGCGTAAACGGCTCGACTATGTTAACATGGACACGGCTGAAACGTGCTTCGGGGTTAACGAATATGCCGGGGGCCATGATGATATGCCGGTGGACTTTGCTGTGTTGTCACTCAGGGCAATTCCTTGTTCATTCCTGTATGTCCTAATGCACGTTCGGCCATAGAAGTTGGTCTGAAATCAGCTTGACGGTGCGCAAATGCTGGGATGAGACATGCGGTATGGGTTGTTGGAACCAGAGCGTCTGAAGTTTACTGGCACATATTGACGAGGGCTGATTGTCTTGGTACCCGTTTGTGCCATCAAAGTTGGCAACAGGCAACTCCCGAAGTTTGAGAGGAAGAGAGGTGAGACACCGCTTCAACTTCAGATCGTTGTTTCGCTTTCGAGCTTATTCCTATAAATCAAAGGTGTCAGGTCGATGTAGGCCACTTGAAGTAACTCAGGGCAAGGAATCGGCGACGGATTTTTGTCCCCGGAGGTATACTGCACGTCGACTGTGAACCGGAGGATTTGGTCCAACGTTCGGTTTTCACTCAGAGAATAACAGTCGGGCTTGCCATTGAAAAAACAAACGAGTGGTTTGTGGTTTGTAAGAACAGCAGAATGCCCGCTTTCCATCAAGTTACGAAAGTGTTTAATGAAGAGAACTGTGACCATCAACTCGCGAACGAAGTCACTGTGGCGCGCTTGCGTGAGAAAAATGATAAGAGCTGGACTTGACAATTCATGATCTGCTGCAGAACCACGTCGACAGCTGACTGGGATACATCGGTCTCTAAGACGAGATCCGAACTTCCGTCTACGCGCATGTTTGCCAGTGTTGTCATCTGTGATAGCGCGTCGTTTGCTACGAAGAATGCAGTCTTAGTCGGAGATGGTGAAATAAATTGTTCGGGATTGTGCATTAGCAAATCTGTATGGGGGTTCGACAACTCCAAACAGTGCTGGATAAAACATCAGTAGTAACTTACATCGCCTAGGAACCGACGTAAGCTCTTCTGAGTTCGTGGCGATGGATAATCTTCAAAGGCGGCGATTTCCTCGGACAGAGGTTCAATACCGCCACGAGTGATTCGATGCCCCAAAAAATCCATGGAGTCTGCTACAAAAACGCAATCAATCAATCGGGTTAAGGTTTATTCCATACTGATCGAAACGCTCAAAAACTGCACGGTGTTGTGACACGTGCTGGTGTTCGTCCTTACCGGTCACAATAATGCCGTTGATATAAATGAACACATAGTGTAGACCACGAAGGAATTGGTCCATAAACCTGTGGGAGGTCCGAGCTGCATTTCACAATCCAAATAACATCCGAGCGTATTAGTGCAGTCCAAATGGGATAGTGATTGCCGTCCACGCTACGTCATCTGGTGTCAAATGGGTCTGGTGGCATGTCCGAACCAAATCAAGCCCCGTAAAAATGGTAACACTGTGCGGACCGATGGGAAAATCGTAAGTGTGGGGAACTGGGTACCTGTCAGGGAAGGCGGCGTTGTTTAAAGAGCGATAATCGCCGCACAGACGTCAGCCGCTGGCTGAGATTTCAGGTACAGTATGGAGAGGTAAGGCCCTAAAACTGCTGGAGTGCTGAATGATTCCAAGTGGAGGGTTCTCGAATGCGGTTTCGATGGTTTTGAATTTCTTTGGTGGTAACCGATGTGAGCGAGCAACTTTTGGTGATCCCTTTTTAGTAATGTGATGAAGAACCTCGTTTTACATGTGATAGCGAATAGGATGGATTGATGAGGCGTGAGAGCTGTTGAGGCAGAGTTGCGAACCTACTCTCTGGCAAGGCCGAACGTGATCCCATCGAATTAATCGATGTGACGCTTCAATGTCTACACAAAGCTGTTGTGCTGTCCAGCTGTTTTCGACTACTTGCCTCCACCACTAGTTTAATGGAGGCAAGAAAGTCAGCGCCAATAATTAGATGTCGTACATCTGCAACGGTGAATATTCAGTGGAATTGCCGACGGATACCAAGTTCGAGAGTGAGCAGTTCCTTTCCGTAGGTGTGTGTGGCGATGCCGTTATCAACCTGTAGGGTATACGACACCGGTTCGAGGTTGAATTTATCACCAGCGGATGGAATAACTAACCTCAGCGCCCGTGTCAATAAGAAAACTGAAGGACGTTGAACGGTCGAACACAAATCAGGGAACATCAGTACAGGCCAGCGGCAGCTGTCGCCACTACTGACTGGTCTTATCCTTCCCCGTCTGGTTTTGACCCTTCCGGAAGGAACGGGTCCGGTTTCAACGACGAGCACGTGCACCAAACCGACGGTGGTAACACCGCATGTTCCTATTGAACTGTCGTCGGCGCGACCTGCTTCCTGGGCGGGACAGTGAGCATGCTGGTGGCCGTTTGTGTGCTGGCAGTCTCGTTAAAGTGGACAGCCGCAAAAAATGTGCTAAAACCGCTCTCGAGATGTCCTACTGGAGGATGTGACTGCAGTAAGGCGCTTGCGGCTGAGCCACTTGTTGAGAAGCATAACTGTTACGCACCGGGCCAGCCAGCTGTGCTAATCTTGTCAACGGTGTGTTCTTCTCTAAAAAAGTCAATGT
The DNA here is from genome assembly GCA_013368495.1 of Paragonimus heterotremus. Taxonomy (NCBI): domain Eukaryota; kingdom Metazoa; phylum Platyhelminthes; class Trematoda; order Plagiorchiida; family Troglotrematidae; genus Paragonimus; species Paragonimus heterotremus. Next base: position 4,459 of record LUCH01005346.1, on the reverse strand, counting down.
GTGACGGAGCTCGCGTAGAAGGTTCTGATGTCACAACTGTCGCAACACCGATTTGTTGACAGTCTGCTTGGTTGACTGTTGTGTCATGTTTCGAAGCAACTGTAAAGAAGTGCGGTCACCCAATTCGATGGCAGCAAACAGTTTGCTGAAGTTATCCCCGTCAAAAGTCACCATCTTGTTAACAATGGCCAATTTAATGGCATTGTACGAGTTTTCAGCTGGACGCCCAAAAATTACATCACCAATTTACACAGCCACGGTCTCGGGCAAGTTCGAGACAACGTGACTATACATAGCGCGCTGTGAGTGGATTTGCCGAAGGTCGAAAATAAATTCAATTTGTGCAAACTACCATCTAGAGTCTCTACCGCCAAACCCATGAGGTTCAACCATGACATTGTTCTGAGAAGTTTTCTGCTCAACGTAATAAAGCATGCTAATGAAGAGAAAAAATTAGGTGTGTAAAATGTTTGAGATGTTCAGAGAGAACTAAAGGAAGGAGGCAGCGGGATGAACAACATTTTAGCAATACGTGTGATGAAAGTCAACACAAGGGATCATCAAGTTGTAGGGGACTAGCCATACACGAAGGTATAAACGTGAATTGTCAGTTCAAAATGCATTCGCTAAATAGCTCACTATCAGTAATCCCGATCTAGGTGGAACAGGAGCACCAAGGAGACGAGACGCGCACTCCAAAAGTGTGTTGCCAAGTAAAATCAAGTCAAACAAGCGGTGTTAATTTTGTACAAGGAAAAGTGGTGTAGATTGTATGTGGAAGTAAACCGAAATATGAAAATTCGTACAGTACCCCGCAGTATCTGGAGACAGGCGTGGTACACCAGCTTTGTGTGCTCTCGTTTCAAAAAAGCTGACGTCAGCGTCGTACCTGAAGATTAACTCTCTCGACTAAGGAAAATTGGGTTATTGGCTCGCTCATGTAACCTGCGGTCAAAACCAGCAAGCTCGGTCTCGCGAGTAACTTGAAATTTGATTTAAATTTTCTCGGTGCTGCTGCCTGCGCATTTTTTTGCTCCACCGATGTTCTGAGCGTCAAAAATTGTATACGATTATTGTAATTCGTTACCAAATAACACAGTATCTAGAGGTGTTAAAACTTTTATGTTGCACCGTATATGTTCCCTTATCAGTTTCACGTCGTGTTGTTTGTTTCTATTGAAAATGACGCGAATCGGATCTACCAGTGCTGGGTCTCAATTGACTGATATTGAATCGTTGGCTAACGATTCAAGGTTCACAACGAGTTACGCGTAATCGGTTAATCCTAAAATGCCTTTCTCAATATCCAACGGCATAGAAGATAATCTATCTTCGAAACGGTTAATGAGAAGACGCTCGTGAAAACTGGATTTAATACGGTACTAATTGAATCAATGTACATGAAAATTAAATATCATACCTCGAATGTGAAATATCCTCGCAAATCAAACAAAGAATGTGCCGGTACAACACCTCTAACAACCAGGCACCGCTCAGTAATGGGGGACGATGAAACGGAATTGAGTTCACTCAAACAAATGGTAATTGGTAGGGTCGAAGCAAAGTGACTGTTCATGCATTGAGAAATGGTGAGAATTATAAGCTACTCAAGAAAGAACATGGAAGGAAAATGTCTTATTTTGACATTATAAATGTACAGGGGTCAGACTGAATAAGAGTAAAAGAAACGGTTATAGTGGTTGGTGTAAGAGTAAAAATGGTTTTTACTGTTTATTCTTGGAAAAATGAAGAAAGATAGGGCCACCCTTCAACACAGATAAAACAAGGCACAGCAATCTCAAAATAATGCAAAAACCTTAACAAAATCAACAACTGAAGCTGCAAGCGTTTGCAGCCGTTTGGGATGTAAGGCGTCCGCACAAAACAGTGTGTGGTGCCACCAGTGATAGAAGTGATATCAGTTAGGATGCACTGGCCTCAGCGAACACCAGTACAGAAAACTTGTTTTTTCCGCTTTTAATTTTATTTGCGTGAGCTGCGAGTCCGACGAGTGTCAAGGCGTCGCCTTGCCGCTGAGTAGTCACTCGTGCGTCAAGCAAAGTGAAGCAACGCATAAAACCTGCGACAATAAATGCGCAGCTCTCCTCCTTAGCACTGTGTTTTCTTAAGTTTCCTCCATGGGGAATGGGATGAAAGAATATCAGCAGACTCTGTTTGAAACGAAATCCGAACTCCGTCCTTAAGTGAATACGTAGTACTTGCTCACCCTGGTGTTGCGATCACCAAGGAGGCAGTTGCCCTGTTGACTGCGCATGTAGAGGAGACAGCGACGTATATTAAACAGAAAGCTGGCAGTGAAAGGAGAGTGGCTTTGTGTGGTCGCTCCCCCTTAACTTCTTCACTAGCCGAACTAACTTAGTCAGTCTTAGGTTCTTCGTTCTGTCAGGACGTTACAAGTCTCGTACTCGCAAGCAGGCCACGCGCTAAACGACCAAAATACCACTCGGTCTTTTGCTAACCTTGCCGGTCATGCTCACTCTCGAGACAGTGGTGTAAAATCAGAGACTGCAAAATCCATCGACGTCCACCTGAAAGGCGTTTCTTTCGACCGTTCTCGGCAAGATAGGGCAAAACACGAGCAGCAGGCTAAAACTAAGTCACGAACCATGGCATGCCGGAAACTACAACTGGAGACTGATGTCATGGACTCTGCTCCAGCAGCATCCACTCAGGCGTATGTGCCAGATATAGAAAGGGAGAACGCTGTTTCCGCAGTCGCCATCTCAATCTCCGACAATCCAGGCACGGACAGAAGTGTGGAAGACGTCGCACAAATGCGTCATCTGAATTATCCGCGCCAAAATCCATCAATAGGCACCGTAGAATATGTTTTCCTCCAAGAGTTCGGAAGGATGAGCGACTGTTGAAAGTGCTGCCCGTAAATAAAAAAGTGTTCCATTGGTCCGCCCCACAAACCACTTCTAAGGGTGGCTCCGTAAAATCACGCACATTGCCCCCTTCAAACCCTGCAGCCAGCAGATGAAGAAGGCAAGTTTTCCGTGGTTGAAAACTTTCGAATACCCTCCGAAGAAGCGGAATTTATCAGGGGTACAGTGGCCGCGAGTTGCAGCACCGACAGTGCTGGTCAAGAGTCCAGTAAGGACGTTGAAGTGCGCACAAGAAGTGACGTTGTGCTCACGGCCACAAAGATAGGCTGACAGAACAAATCGGCAGTATAAACTGAGTTCAACACCAACACCCTCCTTAATACAAGATCAGTTTCGGCAATTAAACGTTTCATAGGACTCGCCTTCAAGGTTGTTCAAAATGCAAAACGGCCCTATTGGCGCAAATCCCGGTTTTTTCAAGTATCTTTGGAAAATTCAACCTCGAAATTTCAGATATATCACGATGCAGTATGTTCACACTACGGGCAATTTTAACCTGATTCATTTAAGCTATGAAGAACGTCTCTGTGTGTAATATAGGTTGACACATATAGATGCTTCAACCTCATTCTATGAAGCTATGAATAACACCTGTGTATGCTGTATGTGTTCACACCAGTAGCTGCTCCACCCGACTGACTTAAGTTGTGATCCGCGTCTGAGTATGCAGTATATGTCCACCCTAGTAGCTGCTCCCTCCAAACCACTTTTACGATGAACAATTTGGAGAACGAACACACGTGGGAAGTGAAGATGAACCTGTGTTTGAAGCGTCTGGGGTACACGGTATTCATCACCTTTGACTCAACTGACTGTCATATTGATTGGAATATTTGTATGCACCGCGACAGTTGCTTGGCGTTTCAAGCTGTATGGTTCGACTGGCTGAGATGTACACCTCCCGATGATGGGCAGGCAGCTTGATTTCATCTGTTTCCGTATGATGTTCCGTATGAACGTCGCGCGGCCTCAATCTAATTGGAAACAATGGAGTAGAGTGAATAGAATTTACTTTGGAAGATTCTCGATGATAAAGTAGGTTATGATACCACCCATGTAGCACGACCGACTGATGAGCAACTCATGACCGTTTCACGAGTGACTCATGAGTGTAACAACTGAACACTTTTGAGTCACTCATGAGTCGGCGGAGGGGAAGATTATTCGTAGCCCTCATTTCGTTACGAACGGTTGTCGTTTAATATTCTAAAGGCCTTGAATAACGATCAAGTCTTATTTTCAAACTAATTCCCAACGAAATCACACCATCGCGCAGCGGAATCAATATTTCCGTGAAAGTTTAAAACGAACGGTTTCCAGCAATAAGCATTTAATGAGAAAACACGAACTGTACACCAATATTGGAGATTCAAGTAATTTTCGGTAATTGTAATTTCTGCCCTCTCTTGTCATTTCGTTCTTCATGTCCTGAATCCATCGGTGAACATTTTGACATCCGCCTGACATTCCGATGAATACTGAAAATGGAATATCTCAGTTAATATTTGGAATACGACAATATGCCACCTCAGTGAAGTCAACGAGAATAT